>JAOANR010000221.1:0-129403 GCA_030278955.1 Hygrophila difformis
AACCTTTTTGGTCATTATTATCATGTTGTATTAAGATTTACAGATAATGGTCTCTGTTGACCTGTCAGAATTCGCCAGTAACTTTATTACCCGCCGCCTTACGCAAGTTAGTTTTTTACCCGAAAAGACTGAAAAGCCTTTGGCCCGGACACTTGGCCCGGACCGGGCCAAATGTAATGCCCTGGCCAAAGCTTTAATTAATAAAACGTAATTAGTATGCACTTGGCCCGGTCCTATCCACTTGGCCCGGAGCATAAACATGCTCGGGCCAAGCTAGGTTTTAGGGTTTTCCGGGCCAAGTTAGGGTTATTCAATACACATAAATATATATTAATTGTTTCTGTTATTATTATTATTATTATTATTATTATTATTATTATTATTATTATTACAATTAGTATAATTTTAATTTTTTTATTCTTTAAAAATATTATTTTCTATAAAGATTTTATAAATAAAATAATTTTTATTATAAATAGTAGTAATTTTATAAAATTATTTCTCTTTTTTTTACCCACAATTTTTTCAATTTTTTTTTCTTATTTTCTTGCTCTATTTTTTTTCCCTCTTTTTTTTCTTGTTTTTCTTTTATTTTTTCTCATTTTTTTCCTTTCCCTTTTTCCTTATTTTTTCCTTTTCTCTCTTTTCTCTTATTTTTTCCCTTTCTTTCTCTCTTTTTTCTTATTTTTTCCTTTTCTTTCTCTCTTTTTTCTTTCTTTTTTCTTCTTCTTTCTCATTTTTGGTTATTTTCTATTTTTTTTCCTCTTTTTTTCTTGTTTTTCTTTTATTTTTTCTCATTTTTCTTTTCTTTCTCTTTTTTTCTTATTTTTTCCTTTTCTTTCTCTTTTCTCTTATTTTTTTCTCTTTTTTTCTCTCTTTTTTATTATTTTTTCCTTTTCTTTCTCTCTTTTTTCTTATTTTTTCTTCTTCTTTCTCATTTTTGGTCATTTTCTATTTTTTCTCGCTTTTTTCTCAATTTGTCTTATTTTTTTTGCTTTGTTTCATTTTTTCTTTCTCTCTTTTTAATTTTTTCTCTTTTTTCCCTTATTTTTTCTCATATTTATTTTTGGTTAATTTCTTATTGTTCTCATTTTGTTTGTTTCATTTTTCTAATTTTATATTGTATTTTATTTCTTAAATTTTTAAGTTCTTTTTTTTTGTCTCTTCTTAATCTTATTTTTTTATATTAATAATAATAATAATAATAACAATAATAATAATAATAATAATAATAATAATAATTATAATAATAATAACAATAATAATAATATAAAGACAATACGTAATTGAACTAGGCTCTCTTATGATTCATCATCAGATTAACTATCACCATCCCCTGTCACGACAACCTCGTCTTTGTTTATCATTCCGTTTCCAGATGATTTGCCCCCAGATGCAGGTGGATCTTTATGAAGGTAACTACGACACGAAAGGAGTAATTACTATTAGAATAGTAATTACTGTTGTACCCATTGCATTTCTTCTCCCTATGTTCAACCTCTCTCAACCTCCCTACACGAAAGGAGTAATATTTGGAATGTCGACTCATAGTGTTTCTTCTCCCGATGCCCCTTTATTATGTCGGCTCGTAGTGTTTCTTCTCCCTCTGCTCAACCTCTCTCAGCCGACTGCTCTCTTTCCTCCATCTCCCTATTCCCAACGGTTTCATGTGTTTCTACGGTTCCCGGTACCGTGTTGCCAAATCTACCAATACAATAACTTTCTGAACGGACATTACCAATGCCGCCCAGACCAAGTGTGACGCGTGTGAGTCGAAGTGTAGCCATTACCAATGCCGCCCAGGCCAATGTTGTCTTTTCGAATGCCGCTCATGTCCAATTGTTGTATTTGGACAATACCTACAGGTAAACATTACAAAATATTATTAATAATGGCGATCTAAAAAATTTAATTAATATTAATGCTAATAATATGAATAGTAATAATACGAAATCAGTCACAATAAATTATTGATAATATTATTATCAATATTATCAATAATTATCAATAATTATTAAAAAAAATTAACCATTATTATCAGTAATGGTAACTTATTACCATTATTGATAATGGTAAATTAATACTCATAATTTACCATTCTGCAGGCTGGCGATCGGAGCAGTCTTCTACAGTAAATCAGAAATGCAGGAGAGATTGGTTGAATACTTGATAGATGTGAAGGCTAGGTTCAAAACATACAAGTCAGATCCACGAAGGTATTGGGTGCTATCCACTACAGTAACTTCCTGCCGTCGATGTTGCACCAACTTTCTTCATTTGCCATCATTGCACCAACTCACGATATGGTTTATGTAGGGGATTCCCGTTTTCAGTGAAGTCCTATCCACATATGTATCTATATATTGATCTGTTTTTCCACCGAGCCACTTCTCCATTTCAGCATAGGCTTCACAGCCCTGAAAGCCTTCATGCATGCCGAACGTTCTACGGTCCTGGTGCACCCGCTCCCATTTTGACCCTTATGATAGGGGAGGTGGTTCGAACTGTCGTTTCGACGAATGCCGCCAAGGCCAATGTTGTCATTACCAATTGGCCGATGCCAAATGCCGCTGAGATTGAAAACTTGGGCGTCAGTGTGGTGGAACAGATATAAGGTAATTGCCGAGTCCTCTCATTCCTCACCAGTATAATTACTGTTGTAAGCCTATACTGCACAAAATAATTTTACAAGTAATATTAGTAATTGCAGTTCTATTAAGTATATATTAAAAGGATAAGTGTGCATAATAATAATAATAATAATAATAATAATAATAATAATAATAATAATAATAATAATAATAATAATAAGCCGCAGTTAAGAAACTACCTGCCGCCTGCAATCTTCCCTCCATGTCTTGTGCAGGAGAGATTGGTCGAATATAGTGGGAAAATTGCCCGACAGTGAGTATTAGCTTCCGTTACCGCACTAGCTGTACGCGGTGATATTTGCCGAATTAGAGCTGAGTGATTCCTTTTTTGGGGGTAATATTTCTTAATATCCCCCCTTTCAAGCTTCGCGAGGGCCGACCGATGCCAAAATGCTCCCGACGTCGCGCAACTTGCTGGGATTAGTGGTGGAGCAGAGATATGGTAATTGCCGATTCCTTTCATTCCTCGCCAGTATAATTACTTTCGTAACCCTGTAGGGAGAACATTAATTATAAAAGTAATATTAGTAATTGTAGTTGCATTACAGTTACATTTATAATAATACAAATATTATTAATATTAATAGTAAGTGTGATACTTATAATAATTTATATAATATTATTAGTATAAGGATAAGTGCGCATAATAATAATATAACAATAATAATAATTATTAATTATAATTAATAATTATTATAGTTAAAATTATTAATAATAATAAAAATTATTAAAAATATTTATAATAAAAATTATTAAATATAATTGTAATTATTAATTATAATTATTAATAAGAAAAATTATTAATTATAAATATATTAACTCCAAAATTAATAATAAAAATTATTTATTATGAATTAATTATGTATAATTATAGTTATTATATATTAAGTAAAATATATTATAACTATTAATTATAACTATTAATCTATTATTAAATACTAACAATTAAATATAATTAATAATTATTAACAATTCATTATAATTATTATTAATTAATAATGATTTATTAATAATAATGGGAGTAAATAATAATTATTAATTAAAATTATTAATTATTATAGTAAAAATTATTAATAATACTAAAAATTATTAAAAATATTTATAATAAAAATTATTAATTATAATTATAATTATTAATAAAAATTATTTATTATTAATTATTTATTTATAAAAATTAATAATAAAAATTATTTATTATTAATTATTTATTTATAATTATAGTTATTATATATTAATTAAAATATATTATAAATATTAATAATTAAATATAATTATTAAGTATTAATAATTAATTATAATTATTATTAAATTAATAATGATTTATTAATAATAATTGGAGTATTAATTAGGGCTTCGGGAACGCCAAGCGTTGCGTCCTACCCGGAATAAACCCTGGCCAAGGGGTTTAAGCCCTGGCCAAGCGTTGCGTCATATCAGGAAGCGCGGGAAACGCTTGGCCCGGGAACAAATATACCCTGGCCAAGGGGTTTAAGGCCGGGCCAAGCGAAGCGTCCAAAGCCGAAGGGCGGGAAACGCTTGGCCCGGACACTAATGTACACTGGCCAAGGGGGTTTAAGCCCTGGCCAAGCGAAGATATTCCGGGCCAAGCGGACAGATAAGATCTGTACGGATCCCCCCCTTCTCCACTTTCCCTTTCCCTGTTCCCGTTTCTTCTTCCCCCATCTTCCTCAGGCGATTGCAGCGTAGCTCCGGGCCAAGCTTTCCATACTCGGGCCAAGCAGTTCAGTTTCCGGCGCCGACGTCTCTTTCATCTTCCCACTATTTCCTTGTCTCCCTTGTTCGACAATAATTTGAATTTTGGAGTTTTGAAAATGGAGGATGCGAATGTGGATTCCGGAATCGCGGGAATGGAGATGGTGACTTATGATGCGTTGTTCGAAGGGTTGCCGGAGATGAGCATTCCGCCAGCGCCGTCGCCTCCGCCGCCGGAAGTTCCGCCCCCGGCCGGCCATGACCCAGTCCGGGTAATTCTTCCATTTTTCTAATTTTACGGTTATTCAAACTATGACTTTTGTTAGAATTAATTAAGTTTATGGAAATTACGTATTGGTTGATTACTCGCATGAATTTTTAAATGTCTGTGAAGTTTGTGCTGTTGAAGTTTTTGTTGGATTTTCGAGTTTACGTTGTTGAATTATTTCCGGTTTGTGGAATATATGAATTGAATAATTTAATAATTATTGGTTTGCATGATCTATATAGTGGTGCTTGTTGGATTCTTTATGCGAGATTGTTGAATTTTGAAATTATGTTGATGTCTGACTTAGGTCGCTCATTTGATTGAATTTTCCGATTTTTTAATTGCAAGCTGTTGAATTTGTAGTAGTGTTCATGTTAAATCGTATATGGTACATATGATACATTGTTGAAGTTCTAGGATTTTAATTGTAGAATTGGTTGCTGGACGAGTTATTTTTCCAGTTATCGTTGAATTATACTTTATTATATGAATTCTGAAAAATACATGATGGGCATTAAGATATTATGGCACTTAAAAAAATATATTACAAATTTGATTTTATTAAAAATATTATTTTCATAATAATAATATAATAAAACGATAATAATAATAATAATATAATAATACTAACGAAGAAAAAATAATAACTTGAACAGAAATTATAATAATTTAATTATTATGGAAAAATAATAGTATACTGGGAGGGAGATAATTATAATAAAACTATTTATTATTAATTAATTATTAATTATCTAAGATAATTATATATTAACTATTAATTATAATTATAATATATTTATAAAAATATTATTTTAATGAGGGATTGTGTGTATAACTTAATACATGGTGGAGAGTTGGGTTTATTTTAATAAGGGGTTAGTTTTGTTGTTTATAATTTTATTTAATATTTATTTTGTCATGATTATTATAATAGATAAAATAATTTATTATAAATATTATAGCATTATAATAATAAATATGATAATATTAAAATATACTTATTTTTTTAGTTTTTTATATATTAATTATTATAATATTAAAATATTTAGTATATTTAAAATAATAAATCACACAATACTACATCGACACTTTAATAGATCACATAATAAATCACACAATACTACATCGACATATATTATTTATATATTTATTATATTTAAAATATTAAATTTAAGAAATTATTTTTAATAGAAATTAATTTAATAGAAATGTAATAAATTAAAATCCATACAATATCAATACAAAAATATTGTATAATTATAATACAGTACACTACCAAATACTGTATATCATTAATTTAATACAGTAGTAATATAAAACGACATAATACTGAACACCTGCATTTAAACAATACAATACAGTGTTTGGTAGTGTACTAGTAGGGATAATAATCATAGTTTAATTTTTCTATTCATATTTTATTTGCATATAAAATTGAATTATACTTTGGTATATATATTATGAAAACAATAATTTATGAATTATGTCACTTAAAAAAAGATAATACCCGTGCGCGGAGCGAAAGTGAAAAATCTACTTAATTATTAATTATCCAAGTGAATAATATTTTAACTATTAATTATAATTATAATATATATTTATATATTTATGAAAATATTAATTTCATTGCTCTACTAAAATAATAGCATTTATCATTTCAAATAAATTAATTGAGCGAGAGTTTATTAATTTTAGAATTTAATAAAAATATTATCTTCATAAATATACTAAAATATTGTTAATTATTATTTCTCCGTGAATAATCCAATAGTATGACTAGAACACATTTGTGCGTGAATCGCAGGGGGACTTCTACTATAGAAGACCATCAGCCCAGGGCAAGAGCCCGAAGCTGAACTTTTACTTACGATACAATAAAACTATCGGATACATTTTGGCGCGGTTAGAGCAGGATGCGCCCGGTATGATTGCAGAGCTGAGGGATTCATGCCTCGGTTATATATTCAGAGGCGCTGAGGGCGACAGGCGGCCCAGATGGTCAGAGAGTACCTTATCTGCACAGGCCATGGCGGCATTGTTGTCCTACGAGGTGGCATTCCGCCACTACGGGACGGACGAGCCGTGGGGCGAGGACGATGCCGTATGGTTTCACGTGTGCGGCCATTTTATTCGGTTTGGACGGGAGGAGCACGCGCTCGTGACGGGGCTCCGTTATGGACCTTCTGACTTCCAGCTGTATGCTGATGAGGAGCCCCCAGCTGGAGGCGTTTATGCTAGAAACGTTGGGGTCCTTGGGAGCGGATCTATGGACAAGATCCGAGATGCTTATATGAATGGGGCTTTCCGGCAATCACCCGAGGACACACTGAAGGTCGCTATGGTGATGACAGCTTTTTACCTGGTACTAGGGCACGACGGCCACAGTCGGACTCCTGAGACATGGATGTGGCGCTTGGTCGAGGATAGAGCTGCATGGAATGCATTTCCTTGGGGCTTGATGAGCTGGCAGGTGTTGAGACAGTACATCAGGGACTTCCCGGTAGACGGCAAGAGCGACCGGAAAGGGGTCCACCTATACGGCCACTCCCTCTCATTGCAGGTACTTTGCATAACATCTATGATTTCATAAACGCATTCTCTGTTGTACTATAAATTGCTGCACTGCATAACCATCTCTCTATGCTCGTACTCATACAGGTGTGGATGTGCGAGGCCATTCCGGAGGTCGGGGCTTTCTATACCCAGTCCACTTCTGAGCATCCCGATTTCCAGCGCCCGAGGATGTTGCGGTATTCTTATAGAAAGCGGACGTCTGGTCTGGGATGGACGACATTCTATACCATCGAGGTTAGTTCGGTAATACCTTTTAATTTGAATGCACACGTTCTTATCGGATAGTAGCCTATACGTTTGTCTTCTGTATTGCAGCGCCAGTGTCATGACAGACTAACCCCCACGGACGATGAACTGCTGGAGCCATACATGATGGGGGTAGATGTGACGACGCCGACTGGGCTGCGATGGGTGCGGGCCCCTGTTGACCATCGGGCTAAAAGACGGAAGCGTAAATCCACGGAGCAGCCGGAGGACGGGGTGGGCGGTGCTCCAGGCACCGAGCCACAGTCAGATAGGCCGGGGAGAGATAGTGATGCTCCGCCGAGCCGACGCATGCGGACTTCTAGGCAGCCGGCGGCCCCGGTACATGGAGACGGAGATGAGCAGGTGCCTGTCCCTGACACACCGCCGCCACCAGCCCCGCCAGCCAGCGCGTCCCAGCCTACTGCGGATACTATGCCGCCCCAGCAGACGCAGCATCCGATGCCGGACATGGAGGAGCTGGTGCAAAGGGTCGCAGCGGCCGTCGAGCAGCGCGTCGTGATTGCATTCGCGGAAATTTTGGCGCAGACACAGCTTCAGTTGCGGAGAGACATTGAGCGCCAGACTGGTATGGTGCGCGACGTGCTGGCGTCCGAGATTAGGGCCATTCTGCGCTACGTGGCGCACCCACCTGCCGGTGCGAGCCCGGTCGTACAGCCTGCTCCGGCGACGGGCTGCTCTGCAGAGGAGGTGGAGCGGAGGGCGTCCATGGCACGGTTTGCCACCACCCACGCCCACGTAGCGCAGACGGATTCTGAGTCGCATGACATACACAGCGAGGGGCCAGTGACACATGTTCGGGAGCCCTCTGCGCCACTGGACAGTCATGGATCCCAGCTTCCGCAGACCATGGGAGGTATTGTTGCCGTTTACTTAGAGTTGCGTATGGTAAATTGGATTATTCGGTTGTTTTCTTAAATTGTCCCCGAATATTCCAGAGCCACAGGCACGTAGTCCGCGCACCGTGTCGCACCCACCTGCCGGTGCGATCCCGGGCGTACAGCCTGCTCCGGCGATGGGCTGCTCTGCAGAGCGGGATGAGCGGCTGGCGTCCATGGCACGGTATGCCACCACCCACGCCCACGTAGCGCATACGGATTCGGACTCGCAGGACATACACAGCGAGGGGCCATCGGGCAGTCATGGATCGCAGCTTCCGCAGACTATGGGAGGTATTGTTAGCTTTTACCTAGAGTTGTTTATTGTAAATTGGATGATTCAATTGTTTTCTTAAATTCTCCCCGAATATTCCAGAGCCACACGCACATAGTTCGCGCGCGGGACAGCATGTCCCCATACTCTACCGCAGTGCCTCCCGATGGTACGGGCGCAGACACAGGTAAGAATTTTATAAACCAGCATTTTATTTCGTCCATTATTATATCGTCAGTAACACCTGTACTTGGATTGTTGTCGTGATAGGCACGGAGATGGTCCGCGCGGACACCACACATGGGGTAGTGGGCGCAGTCGATTCAGAGGCTACACGTGTTGAGACGGGTAAGGCAAATAATGCTCTTTTGTTGGTGTGAGCCGTACCATTTCTTGTATTAGACGTTTTCTTGTATTGGCAGTAATTTCTAATAATTCACGTTATTTTCTAGTGACCTCGACGGATGCGGTGGGCCAGCCATCTGACCCGGTTCCTGGGACGGCACATGCAGACGACGGAGTCACCCGAGCAGAGGACACAGTGCATTCAGATGATGCGCGCACACCAGTCCAGCGTATGTTGAAATTTATGTACTTAACCTGCACGTGTTGTTATTAAGTCATGATCGATTGTAAATATGTTCCATTTATTTCCCTGCTTGGTCGTAGCTCGGGATGCCGGGAACGAAGGCGGCGATTCCGACAACGATGATCCTGTGCAGTTTGTTAGGAGCGCCCAGGATCCAACACCGGTTCCCTATCGGACAAAGCGGAATGGCGTGCTCGCCCATCGTCTGCGCAGCCCATTCATGCGTCTCACCAGGCCACGGCGTAATAGGCGAACCGACGAATTCAAGTTATATTGCTTGGATGGCAAGTATAGGTATGCTTACGCAATTTTCCATTCGTAAAGGTAGTGATTCCATATGACTCACCATTAACGCTTCGTCGTATGATTTATGCAAGCTGCGACGTCGGTACTGCCGAGGCCGCAGACCACCGGTGGTTTCAGAATTGGTGCACCGATACATTTTTTCTGGATGACACCGTGAGTTCCCCTTTAATATAATATAATAAATTATCAAGTACTACGTAGGAAATTATCTTAATATATCCGGACTAATATTAATTGTGCATTTAAAATAAATTAATGATCTCTATAATTTGCAGCACATGGACGCGTACCTAGGTATTATGCAGTACAAGCCACGCTTCATCAACTGCATTCCGCGACGGACGGGGGCTAAGTATGCCTTGATGGATTGCGCATTCCTGGTAAGTGTGTATTGTTCAAATTTGATCTCAACATGTTGAATTTACTCAAATGTTGGAAAAAATGGTAGGCCCTTTCCGATCTATTATTATATTTCGATTTTTGCTTTTACGCAGTCGGGGCTGTTGCGTGATTGTTGGGACGCGACCACCAAGAAGCCCCATTTTGATCAGTTAAAATTGAAGGAGATGGCGCAGTATATAGTTGGGGGAAGACCACAGTGGGGTTCGACCGCACACTGGGCGGAGTTGGATGAGGTTAGTGAAAAACACTTTTTGTTCATTGCGAAACAGAATGTTCCCGTGCAATACTTACCGTTACAATGGGTTCGTAACAGGTCATATGCCCATGGTGCATCAGGCAGCACTGGGCCATAGTCCGGATCCGATTGGACAGCCGGACGATATTCTTCCATGACAGCATATGCACGCCCAGTGATGCTAGGCGACCCGAGAAGTCGGAGTTGTTGATAGCCCGGTTCGAAGACCTCGGGCCATTGTGCACCATCATTCCATCGCTGCTCCAGCATACCGGCTACTACCAGCTTCGGCCCGATCTTCCACACCGCGCGACCTGGGACATCTCCCTTCCGGAAGAAGGTACCGTCATGCCGCAGAGCGACGGCTCCTCGTGTGGACCGCTTGCACTGTTGAACGCCAAGTGGGTTGTGGAGGACAAATTCCCCGATATTCAAAGATTCCGCTTTAACGCAAGACGGGTGCGAGAATTGCAAGCATATCAGGTATGGCGTTTCAGTGCGGACGTACGTGAGCCCGGCTTGTTCCGATTGCCGGATCCGCCCCCCCTATAGTGTTCGAAGTAGTCAAGTTCCCGATTTGGGCTCGCCATGATTGTACATATCCACATTGTATAATTGCTGAGTAAACAATTTATTTTTTGTTCTCTCAATTCTTTGTTTACGTTGAGTATTTTAATTTATGCTAATATAATTATAATTATAATAAACATTAAAATTATTTTATAATTTTATAAATAAATTAATAAACACTATTGCTTAGTAAATATAAAATTATTAAATTTATTAAAAACTAGATTAAAAACTCGATTATTTTAAAATGATAGTTCCCCTTTATTATAATATATTTATGAAAATAAATATTTTTAGTAAAATATAATTTCTATTATTTTTTTTCAAAATGATATACGAAATAAATTTTTAATTTTTTTCATAATACATATACCAAAGTATCATTCAATTTTTTATGCAAATATAATATAAATAGAAAAATTAGTCCATATTAATTACCACCCCTACTGTTATAAATATTATATGTATAATTAAATTGATTAATTATATTAAAACTTTCGTCTTTCAGAGGTAGAATTTATGCCATCATTACTGGTTATGGAATTAGAAATTATATTTCGGTTTATCTTAACCCAACGAATACCACGTGAGAGGCGTGCTGTATTGCACTCTAATTGCAGGCCGACAGTTTGATAATACATTTTCAGTAGGGTTCATGCTGATGCAATGGTTAAACGGGTTTACCCCGCACGCGGGGGTATGTGTAGTAATGCAGTGGGCGGCCGAAAGGGTTTAGGCACGAAAACGGTGGACATTTCTACCACTACAGGGCAGGTCACGGGTGGGTGGATATATTTTGTAAAGTGCAGCGACGTATCCGTACACGGTAGTGCATGAGTGGAATTCATGATGGGCAGTGCGAACTATGCCAATCAGCATGTATCATCTAAAAGTTCTGCAAGAAAAGATCTCCTAAACGAAATGATAGCGTTTCCAAAAGCGACACTGTGCCAAACCAGATGCAGGTGAATCTTTATGAAGGTAACTACGACGCTGAGTTGATATTGCGATCAATTCGTTGCAATTCTTTTCCTCTACCACCTCCCATTGTCCACTGAAACGCGTCACGTAACAGAACCACTCTGCGGGTAACTTCCTGCTGGCGATGCTGCTGCTCAATTGAATCCACTCTCTTCATTTGCCATCATTGCACCCACTCACGATCGAATAGAAGACTTCAGTTTACCATAAGTCAAACCTTGAAGGTGGACTTGGTTCATAACCGAATCAGGCATATCTTCCGTCCTTCATGTCCAATGATGCTGGCTTAAAATCGTGGCCATCTTCCACTAGACGAATTTATGCCATCATTACTTGTTATGGAATTAGAAATTATATTTCGATTTATCATAACTCAACGAATACCAAGTGAGGGGCGTGCTGTCTTGCACTTTTATTGCAGGCCGACAGTTTGATAATAACTTTTCAGTAGGGATCATGCTGATGCAATGGTTAAACGGGTTTACCCCGCGCGCGGGGGTATGTGTAGTAATGCAGAGGTCGGCCCAAAGGATGTAGGCACGAACACGGCGGACATTTCTACCACTACAGGGCAGGGCACGGGTGGGTGGATATATTTTGTATAGTGCAGCGATGGAGCCTTACACGGTAGTGCATGAGTGGAATACATGATGGGCAAATGAAGAACTATGCCAATCAGCATGTAGCATCTAAAATTTCTGCAAGACAAGATGTCCTAAACGAAATGATTGCTTTTCCAAAAAGAGACACTCTGCCAAACCAGATGCAGGCGGATCTTTATGAAGGTAACTACGGCGCTGAGTTGATATTGCGATCAATCCACTGCAATTCTTTATCTCTACCACATCCCATTGGCCACTGAAAGGCGTCACGTAACAGCACCACCCTTCGGGTAATTTACTGATGACGATGCTGCTGCTCAATTGCATCCACACTCCCATTTGCCATCATTGCACCCACTCACGATCGGATAGAAGACTTCAGTTTACCATAAGTCAAAAAATGAAGGTGGACTTGGTTCATAACCGAATCATCCCTATATTCCATGCTTCAATCCAATAATGATGGCTTAAATTCGTGCCCATCTTCCATGGGACGAATTTATGCCATCATTACTGGACTGAAGCATGGGAGATAGGGATGATTCGGTTATGAACCAAGTCCACCTTCAAGGTTTGACTTATGGTAAACTGAAGTCTTCTATCCGATCGTGAGTGGCTGCAATGATGGCAAATGAAGAGAGTGGATGCAATTGAGCAGCAGCATCGCCAGCAGGAAGTTACCCGCAGAGTGGTGCTGTTACGTGACGCCTTTCAGTGGCCAATGGGAGGTGGCAGAGGAAAAGAATTGCAGCGGATTGATCGCAATATCAACTCAGCGTCGTAGTTACCTTCATAAAGATTCGCCTGCATCTGGTTTGGCAGAGTGTCGCTTTTGGAAACGCTATCATTTCGTTTAGGACATCTTGTCTTGCAGAACTTCTAGATGATACATGCTGATTGGCATAGTTCGCACTGCCCATCATGAATTCCACTCATGCACTACCGTGTACGGATCCGTCGCTGCACTTTACAAAATATATCCACCCACCCGTGACCTGCCCTGTAGTGGTAGAAATGTCCACCGTGTTCGTGCCTACATCCTTCGGGCCGCCCTCTGCATTACTACACATACCCCCGCGCGCGGGGTAAACCCGTTTAACCATTGCATCAGCATGATCCCTACTGAAAAGGTATTATCAAACTGTCGGCCTGCAATTAGAGTGCAAGACAGCACGCCCCTCACTTGGTATTCGTTGAGTTAAGATAAATAGAAATATAATTTCTAATTCCATAACCAGTAATGATGGCATAAATTCGTCCCATGGAAGATTGCCACGATTTTAAGCCAGCATTACTGGATTGAAGCATGGAATATATGGATGATTCAGTTATGAACCAAGTCCGACTTCAAGGTTTGACTTATGGTAAACTGAAGTCTTCTATTCGATCGTGAGTGGGTGCAATGATGGCAAATGAAGAGAGTTGATGCAATGGAGCAGCAGAATCGTCAGCAGGAAGACACCCGCAGAGTGGTTCTGTTACGTGACGCCTTTCAGTGGACAATGGGAGGTGGCAGAGGAAAGGAATTGCAGCGGATTGATCGCAACTTCAACTCAGCGTCGTAGTTACCTTCATAAAAATCCACCTGCATCTGGTTTGGCAGAGTGTAGCTTTTGGAAAAGCAATCATTTCGTTTAAGCGATCTTTTCTTGCAGAACTTCTAGATGATGCATGCTGATTGAGATAGTTTGCTCTGCCCCATCATGTATTCGACTAATGCACAACCGTGAAGGATCCGTCGCACCACTGTACAAAATATATCAACCCACTCGTGCCCTGCCCTGTAGTGGTAGAAATGTCCACCGTGTTCGTTCCTGAATCCTTTGGTCCGCCCTCTGCATCATT
Organism: Hygrophila difformis; assembly: GCA_030278955.1. Taxonomy (NCBI): domain Eukaryota; kingdom Viridiplantae; phylum Streptophyta; class Magnoliopsida; order Lamiales; family Acanthaceae; genus Hygrophila; species Hygrophila difformis. Next base: position 14,153 of record JAOANR010000221.1, read on the forward strand.
ACCTATACCCCCGGTGCGGGGTAAACCCGATTAACAATTGCATCAGCATCGACCTAGCATGCTTCCACATGCCGATGGTGCCCGTTTATATGTTGTGCCTCAGCACAGGCATGTGCCGACGTTGCCTGCTTCGAACATAGCCTCCAGCATCTAGAGATGCCGCAACATCACAACCAGCAATCCCGACTTTCCGTCCACCAAGGACGCCTTCAGGCAATCCGCTAACAATCGGACACCGAGGAAGATGAGGATGCGGTGTGGGACGACGTCCTTCGGCGTTCCGACTAAGGGGCATGGAGAATTGGGACGTCCACTGATGTACAATTACTCATCGACTTTCAGAACAACCTTCAGCATTTGTGATGTCGAAAATGCTCAAACTCTGCCAACTGCAGGTATGCATGCGACCATGCTGTTCGGCGAGGTTTTGGGTAATTGCTGCGCCCGTTCCCTACTTGGCATGTTTTCTCGCGTCGAGGTCCGTATGGAGGAATTTTTCACCCGCTCGTCCTTAGCCCACTTTTCCATTAATCTGCATGGCCCGGAAGTTCTGGATTGCCCAATATGTTTCGATGAAATCTAGACATACCAGCAACATAGATAGCACCATTAAGTTCGGTTGCATATGGTGCAGTCGGCTGAGAGAGGTTGAACATAGGGAGAAAAAATACCAAGAGGTAGACAAGGGATGACTGCTACAAGCTCGATTATGTCGACCCCTTGTATTTTTTCTCCCTATGTTCAACCTCTCTCAGCCGACTGCACCATATGCAACCGAACTTAATGGTGCTATCTATGTTGCTGGTATGTCTAGATTTCATCGAAACATATCGGGCAATCCAGAACTTCCGGGCCATGCAGATTAATGGAAAAGTGGGCTAACGACGAACGGCTGCAATATTCCTCCATACGGACGTCGACGCGAGAAAACATGCCCAGTAGCGTGCGGGCGCAGCAGTTACCCAAAACCTCGCCGAAGATCATTGTCGCCTGCATACCTGAAGTTGGGAAAGAGTTTGAGCATTCGCGTCATAAGAATGCTGAAGATGTTTCGAATAGCCCAGGACTAACTGTCCATCAGTGGAGTACATCCTTATTCTTGTCCCCTCGTCCGAACGCCAAAGCATTTCACCCCGCACCGCAACCTCATCCGACTCGCCGGCCGATCGTTGCAACGCGCCAGTCCGGTAGGCCTAAAATGACTGAAGATATTTCCGTTTATTTGGTCTCGCGCCGCAAATGACGGATGCCCGTGAAAACTGCATCAAATGATGCTGCTTCAAATGATGCTGCATCTACTAAATGCAGGAACTCCTCGTGCAAAGCTGGCTGGCGGGCTGCTACGGCATATTCTTGCCACGCATAATGATCAACGCTCCTGGCCCGCGGTAAGATATTGTGCCCGTGTGCATTTTAGTTTATACCTAGTGGGAATGATTTGATCCGACATTTATTGTCAGAAGAAATTAAGAAGTGCATGGTCGGAGATTGTTGAGAATATTCACCCCGGCTTCTGCCGTGGCATGTGTGCCCACAATGCCTTTCGCACGAACATGATGGAAATTCTCCCACTGCATGGCAAGAGGTTTAGGGTTCATATTTTTTTTATCTAATACAGCGATCGAGCCTTACATGGTAGTGGAGAAAAGCATCCAGAATGACGATCTCGCAACACCTCGTATGACCCTAATGTGCGTAAAGGTGTGTATCCTCCCATTCGTTGACGAATGGGCATTAAAACAAGCTTTGTAGGAATTTTAAAAGCAGATTATCAGAAGCACGACTACAATAAACCAATACTGGTGCCATGCTTCCGATAATCTGCTTCTAAAATGCCTACAAATATTGTGTTAATGCCCAGTGGTCATCAACTGGCAGGAGACCCACCTTTACGCATCCTTAGAGTAATTAGAGGTCCAGCGAGCTGGTCATTCTGGATGTCTTTCTCCAATACCATGTAAGGCGCCATCGCTGTGTTAGATAAAGAATAAGAACTCATGCCCTACTTGCCAAACAGTGGTAGAAATGTCCACCATGTTCGTGCGTCAGGCATTGTGGGCACACATACCACGACAGAAATCGGGTTGAACATTCTCGACAATCTCCGACCATGCACTTCATAATTCCTTCAGGCAAAGCATGCCGGATCTTATCATTCCAACCAAGTAAAATAAAACGCCCACAGTCACAGTATACTGTCGCGGGATAAGAGTCTGATCATTATGTGAGTCTAGAAAATGTCGAAGCTGCACGCCAGTCGCGTAAAAAGGGCGTGCCGAGTCACGCTTGCCACTCCAACGTTTCTTACGGCATGCATATAACCTCTATATTCTCATTGATGGATTCAGCTCCTTGAATACTTCTCAAACAAGCTGTAGATGATTACAAAACTGCTACGCTCTGTGTTCCATGAGTATAATTTCACCATTCGAATCGTGCCCTTTTTCCCTTGTCCGCCCCCAGTTATAAGTTAGTGATCCAGGCTGTTCTCCTTGACTGACAGTTCCAAACTTTTTAGGTTATGGAAACAGAAATTAACTTTCCATCTTCTGAACTCTTCTTCCCAAGCGAGAGGCATGTTGGCCGGGGATATAGTTGCAGGCCGACAGTTTGGAAACTTTTTTCAGTAGGTTTCAATGAATACAATGCTTAAACGAGTTTCAATTACTGTTGGAAATAAGAGAGAATCGGGGGAAACCCGTTTGACCATTGTATTCATTGAAACCTACTTAAAAAGTTTCCAAACTGTCGGCCTGCAATTATAGCCCCGGCCACCATGCCTCTCACTTGGGAAGAAGAGTTCAGAAGATGTAAAGTTAACTTCTCTTTCCATAACCTCAAAAGTATGGAACTGTCAGGCAAGGAGAACTGCCTGGATCATTAACTTATAACTGGGGGCATACAAGGGAACAAGGGCACGATTCGAATGGTAAAATTATACTCATGGAATACAGAGAGTAACAGTTTCGAAATCAGCTACAGTTTGTTTTAGAGGTAGACAGGAGCAAAATACATGAATCAGAATATAGAAGAGAAGGATAACAATCCACTACCGATTAGTATTTTTCATTAACTCCGATTACACTTAAATCGCAAATTCGTGCCCCACCATTATTTCATACAGCCGAATAAATGCATAACGTACGCTACCACTACCATACGTTACTCAGTTGGGCCACGTCTCCCACACGTGTGGTACGGGCCGGTTCAAATCAGGGACTGTACGAGGCATGTTCGCCGGGCACCCTTGTGCCGTGTGACCGTCCCGCCCGCACGATAAACATTTTCTCGGACCACGGGCCCGCCTTCCAGACGTCTCGGGAACATCGTCGACAGGGGCGTTGCAGTTCTTCCGGTTGTGTCCGGTTTGTCCGCACCTGCGACATCTTTGGGGCCGCCCCGCACGAGATGCTCGTTCGACTGCCGATTGAAGCCTGGTCATTCTAGGTCTTCCAACTTGACGGGGGCATTCAGGGGTCTCGCATGGGGCGTCCGCAATTTCAGCCGGTATCATCCAATCATTCGGGTGTGCCATTGGATACACCGGCCCGCTCCATGCATCAACCAAACCAGACCGCCAATAGCACGCTCCAACATAGTGACTTATTTCGTGCCTCAGAAGACTGCACATATTAAATAATTTACGAGTGCTCTGTCACGGAACTAAAGGGGCACGTTACTGATATAATTAAACAATTTTATCATATACATACTGTATCACGGGGATGGCGTGGGCGCACGGGATCAAGTCATTCTGGAATCGCTGGCAAGTACACTTTCGGTCATCCGTCAGGCTCACTGTGTACGACTTACTGTTGTGTCTCACTTGGTACACATTCTCAGCCTGCGTTTGTTCTATCTTCATCTTCTGACCCAACGCTTTGCGATCAAAAACCTCTCGTACTGCCCAGTTAGTTAAACGTTCTGTGCTAGCAGATGCAACTTGATGCCTTTTTCGGAACCAATCACCGATTGTCGCACGAAGCACCTCCAACATGGAGCACACGGGTAACCTGCGTGCCCACAGCAAGACATGGTTCATGCTTTCGACGATGTTCGTCGTCATCATGTCGTACCAACGCACAGGACAGTGGACTCGAGAAAACCGTTCGGGCCCTATTTCCTCCACCAAATGCTTGTACGCATTCGGATACATGTCCCTGAGGGTAGCCATATGCCGCTCATAGACGGACCTCTTGTACGCGTATGCCGCTCCCATGAACGCGTCCACGGCTCCCTTTCCCCCGTACTTGGCCAGATTCTTGCCCAAGTGCACGCAACACAAAACATGTGGAAAAGAGGGGAGTGCTTGTTCAACTGCAGCTCTTATTGCGGGAGAACCGTCCGAGATTATCAACACCTTATTGTGTGGAAGCAACGCACCCCTCATTTGCATCAGAAACCATCTCCACGCCCGTGTCGACTCCTTCGGTCCAACACCGAAACACAACGGGAATATCTGATTATTCCCATCCTTTGTCACCGCCGCAAAAAGTATCCCCTTGTACTTACCCTTGAGGTGCGTGCCGTCAATGACAATGAAGGGCCGCATCTCTTTCCACCCAGAGATAGAGGCACTTAGCGCGAAGAAACAATACAAGAATTTGTTGTCAGAATCGACTACATACTCGGTCACGGACCCAGGATTTTGCTGCCGCAGCATATATAGGTATGACGGAATCATCTTGAACGAGACGTCCTGCCCGCCGAATATATGTGAAATGGCATGGTTCCGAATCTTCCTCGCCATTTCCACAGAGATTCTAACGCCGTCCCTTAGCAACCGGGCCTGCAGCGCTTCGGGGCCCAACGTTTCCGCCCCAATCGCAACCTCATTGGCATAATATGCCCCCAAATGCCTCGACGGAAGTCTCGTATCAGGAATGTTGTCCGGGTCCATCACGCAACTGTGAGGTATCAATCTATAGACAGTCCATATCGATGCGGTGCCTCGGGCACGCATCCGGAATTCGCATTCCGCGACGGAACATCGTACCCAGTACCGCTTCTTGTCAGACTTGCACGTCACATACCCGCACCTCTCTCCAACCAAGTACTCCACTAGTTTCTCTTGCAACCGCCTCTTCGTCGCGAAAACGGATCCGGGCGCCAGTTCTCTATCCACTGTTTCGTCCACGTACGGGTCCACGAACTCCTCAGGTAGGCCAAAGTCCGGGCGGGGCAAATTCCAATTCCCCTGGCTCATCTCAGGTACAGTGAACCCTACTGGCGGCGCCCCAATATCCGGATCGTCGCCGGGCTCTAACCCCTCGATAGAACCTCCGCTTCGTACAATTCTCCAAAAGACCTTGAAAGAAGAGAGAATGAGTCGATGCGCCACCAACTCTTCGTAGTCTACGTCCGCGTCTGACTCCCCCCATTCATCCTGCCATTCTTCTTCCTCACTCTCATCACTCGGGTCCTCCTCCACATTGTTATCCTGCCCGCCCACCTCCCCTTCCTCGAACGCAATGATTGCATGGGGCTCGCGATCCTGCTCCAGCTCCTGCTCCGGCACGCCGTCCGGGAATCCCGGATACTGTCCGGGGGTGCTCCTTCCGTAGTAATTCTGATGTTCTGGTGCATAGCCGCTAGTAGCATCTGCATTCGAGGACAAAAATGGATTGTGCGACGATGGGAAACCGAATATGCGTTCTGTCCAATTCCCTGCCCGAACACCACCATCCGGATACGGGGCTGCGCTAGTATAATTTGCTGGTTCATGCATTCCTTTTTCGGGGAACACAACCATACATTAAATATGATCTCTAATAAGCATCTATCTCTTGATCATTTCTTTCTCTACAAATAGTCAGATTTCATGATAAAATTTTGTGGTGGTATGGCATTGTGACCATATATGTTTTTTGCAAGTATAAACTATTTTTTCTAGTTGGATAACTATAATCTTTGTCTGAGCAATTTTTAAATAAGATAAAACTAAGAAAAATAAAATAGTCTTACAAATACAAACGAAAATGAATAAATTTAAATAAAATAATTAATATAATTAATTAGAAATAATGAAGTAAAAATTGTCACATAAAATAAAATAATAAAGTAAATATGATATAAAATAATTTTTAAATTAATTGTTAAAGTAAACGAAAATAAAATAAATAGAATTTGATTTCTCATAGCAATTTTATGTTATTTTATTTCATTTAATTGTTTAATTTAACTTTACTAGTTAATTATACTTTTATTCTATTCAAGTTAAAAAGAAAAATTTAATTAATAAAATACATTATTTTTAAATTGTATAAAATTTAATTATATAATTATAATTATAGTACACACGGATCTATGAAAATACAATTTTCAATTTACAATCTTGATCTTTTTTTTAAAAAACATTGTTAAACTATTTCTTTTCATTTATACTTACAAAATAATTATAATTAAAATGAATAGTAATACAAAAATAGACTAATTATTCTTTTAATTAATAATATTTTTTTAATTATTTTTATATTTGCATTATTTTAATTATTATAATAATAATATTTTTTTATTATTTTTAAATTTGCATTATTTTTATATTTTTTATTTTTATATTTGCATTATTTCAATTATTAAAATAATAATATTCTCTTCGTTGCTTTTTAAGTATTTTTATATTTGCATTATTTTAATTAATAATTTTTTTATTATTTTCATATTTGCATTATTTTATTTAAAATTTATTTATTAAATTCATAATACAATTTCTTCAACTATTCTGCTCTAAGAAAAATGTAATAAAATAATAATACTACATAAAAATAATGTAAATGTAAACACAATTTTCTTGTAATCTCATTTTTTCGTACAGTCTTATATTCTATTTTTCAGATAAAGTCCAACATTTCATCGCTTAATCTTATCTCTATAATATAAATAACGATGTAAAATCCTTATTATAATTTGTTATATATTACTTTAATTTTTAAATATTTCCACAAAATTCTTTGTATTTTATAATAATATAATAATAATAATAATAATAATAATAATACTAATAATAATAATAATAATAATAATACAAGTAATGAAGCCTTATTAAATCTCTTACACATAGTCAACAACACCATAAGAATGGATAGCCAAACTCCCCACAAAATTAACAAATTAACCATGTGCATAACAACTTAAAGAATTAAGTCTAACATATCTAACTAACATGCATCCAAGGATTGAAATTTCGCTTAATTGAAAACATTATGCAGCTAAAAAAAATATTTTGAATATATATTTGTAGGTATATACAGCACGTATAAATACTTACGATTATCATTGTGCTCAATGTCATTTCCGGTGTTCCCGTCCCCTCCAAACAGCCCTCCCGAACCAAACAGCCAAGAGGACATTACTTTCGCGCAATAGTGCAACTGCACCAAACACAGTTCCAAAAAAAAATTAAACATTTCACCCAAAATAACAAAAAAAAAAAAAAAAATCAGCTTGGCCAGGGAACTTGGCCCGGCCATGATGGGAATCCGGGCCAAGCACCAGTCTGGAGAACCAAACACTGGTTGCTCGACAGTGCCTGGTCCACTCAATTTGCATGAATCCAGAGCAACAACTTACAGCCCAGAACCCTGAGCCCTACAGCACACTTCCCGCTTGGCCCGGCTTCTTGGCCAGGCCAAGGTGGGAGTCCGGGCCAAGCACCAGGATGCAGAACCAAACACTGGTTGCTCGACAGTGCTTGGCCCACGGGCGTTGCATGAACAAAATCGCATAAAACACTAACATTTCTCGATATTATAGCATAAAACCCTCGAGTTAATTATTGTTATAGTAGTTTAGACAGAAATTCATGACTTCACACGAAAAATCTTTTAGGTTATCTCTTTGATGAACACGGAAAATGAAACATATTCATTTAAACATTTAATCAGAAAAAAAAAAACTTACAATAGATATTTAGTCGTTCGGATCTTCGCCCAAACTCAAACTTTCGCTAGCCCTACACGTCGGATCTGAAATAATAACAAGAGATTAATCAATAGAAAGCAAATGTGCGACAAAAAAATTATAGTGCAACCAAAATAATACGAACGAGAAAAATTTTTCAACGAACCCGAGCTCAACCGGAGGAGCATGCACGTCGGACGGCGAAAATGGTGGCAGTGCGAATGGTGGTATATCACCGTCGGGGTATCTCCTTGGTGGCAGTGTTTTGAAAATATCTAGATCTGTCCAAAAAATTTGAACGAAAATGGTGGAGAGGAAGTTGAACAATGAATGTGCGTGATGGGGGAGGTTATGGAGAAGAATATATTCCATGCACTCACAGGACGGGAATAAATGCTGCACGTAATGACAATTGACTAGCTTTCGGCCTTCCCGAGGCTTGGCCCGGAACGATTTAGGCGCGGGCCAAGAGACAAGGCCACCAGCCAAGCAAACAGGCACTGGCCAAGCGCTTGGCCCGGACACATTATGTCACGGGCCAAGCAAAATGACACCGGCCAAGCAAATAGGCACTGGCCAAGGTCTTGGCCGGGACACTCAACAACTTGGCCCGTCGGGCCAAGCTTAATCGTTCCGGGTCAAGCACCTCTAATCAAGAACAATTTTGGATAAGCCTGGATTACTCTTGGCCCGGTTCTATCTGCTTGGCCCGGGCCGGGCCAAGCATCCGGGCCAAAGGGTTTTCAGTCTTTTCGGGTAAAAAACTAAGGGCCGTAAAGCGGCGGGTAGAAAAGTAACTGGCAGGACCTGACAGGCCACAGTCAACTTTCACCCTAAGATTTAAGACCAGTGCTGTCATATGGTGCCTGGTTCAGTCGTCGTCCCTACCTGTTCATGTCGGGAGAATATTAATTATTAGGTGGGAGTTTATTTGTTTATTTATTTTATTTTTTTTACAAAAAGACTGAAATTATTAAGGACTGAAAAATAAAATGTAGAACCTATTTGGTGAATATATAAGAGAAATTCAATAAGGGGGAAAAAAGAATTGATGAGAATTAAAAATATCAAATTTTAAAATTACCATTAAATTGATAAAAACGAACCTCGGGCTACATATAATTAAAAATAATAATAAAATAAAATTTAGAATAAAGTCAGCATGGATATTCGTTGAAAATTCATATATATGTTGTTATTTACAACCTATGGGTGATTTCAAATTTTCCAATGCAACAAAGTGTACATTGAAATTTATTAAGCATTTTTAGCTAATTCAATTGTGTAGTAGTACTAATTAAAAATTCAAAAGGTGATGCAAAAATAAAAATAAAAAAATAAAAAAAACAAGCCATGTAATAGATTCAGTGAGTGTAATTTTTTTAGCCTATATACATGTTAGGACACCAAATATCATTCATCGCCCTTGCGACAACCAAGGAAACAACAAAAGTCGTAGTAATATCTTTGCTTCATTATATATCTATATATTTTTAGTAATAAAAATTATGTGCATTTACATTATATTTTAATTAAACTCTAAAAAAATATTTTATTTTGAAAATGTAAAGTCAGAAAGGAATATAGAAAAAAAAAAAAAAAAGAGTACCAAAAAAGGGAAAGAAAGAAAGAAAATTTAAAAAATTAACTGAAAAACAAGTAATCCTCAATTTTGAAATGGGTCGTAATAGAATTCGATGATACTATATGCTATTAAATTTTTCTCACAATAGCTTGAGTTTGAATTTTTGATAGAGTTGATTCACTAATATAGTATTAACGTGAGCTTTTAAGAGAATTAATTCACTAACATTGTACTACATTAGGCTAGAGGTCTCGTATTTGAGTCACATTGTCCAATCCGGTTACAGTACAACTCTTTCAAGAGCCTTTAGGTGCAGACATCACAAAAAATGCACCTCGCATCACATAACACTTCTCTGAGCATCACATTTTTGGCATCAAACAACACATGTTTCTCAACACACAAAATACACCATTTCATACATCACACAACACAACTCCCACACAAAACTGGACTGTATTTGTGAATTTTGTTTCTTTGTAGTATTTACTTTGAATTGTTGAAACTGGACTGTGTCTTCGGTACAAGCGCAAAACACATGTAAGAATTAGATTCTCCTCTCGGATAGCTTCTTTTGTGTTTTGAGTTCCTCAATCCCTCCCTTTCCTTTTAAGCCATGTTTTCTGCCTGGACAAAAAGGTTCCTTCCATCTGCTCTTACAATTTCCTTTCCAATAAAATAATTGATGTATTGCTTCGAACTTGATCCACAATTTGACGAACAAAATGATTAAGATTTTATTTTGAGGACGAAAATAAGTCACAACTAGGGAGCAGCAGCAGCAAAATAATCATATTCCAAATTAGTTAAACCCCACTTAAAACAGATAAGGGCAATTGATGAACTCTTAGTGTACAACACAAAACTATCCTTCCTTCCAAATGAAAGACACACAAATAGACCCATCAAAAGCAAGGGTTTGATTGAAATATTAATCATATTATATTTAAAGAAGTTGTGGTGTATTCAATTTATATTTTAAAAAGTCTTTAAAAATGTAAATGTACTCAATATCAATACAGATTTTAAAAGGTTTTTAAAAATTCTGAGTTATTCAACCGTCCATGGATTTTAAATCTTTATGGAGTAGATTTTAATGGATTCATTTAAAAAAATACTATAACTAAACAAAAAAATTTTAAACAATCCAAAATTTCTAAAAATTAGTCAAACTCTATATAAAGTCTACACAAAATCAATCAACTCTAAATGAAGCCTATGGACCTTCTAAATCCACCGATTTTTTAAAACCCATAAAAACACCCCCCAGTCTTGAAGGAGACTGCGGGAAAGACATTCACTTAATTTTAGTGAAACCAAGTATGCACAGACCACATTGGACCCAAGACTAATCCATCGAGGATCTGCAAGGGCAATTAAGAGCGCCTCTCCCAAAGCAATTTTTTACATACACAAGGCTCAAACCTGACTAGAGCCTCATCCACTCAAGCCAACTGCTGTTTGGTGACGTTCACTTAATCTTAAACAAGCTATACCTATTTAAAAACTAACAAATAAATAAATTGCGCGAGTATGGTATTGGTACCCCCACTGACGGAACTACTAAACACAAATATACTTCATAATGAAAGTAGATTACAACAAGGAGGCTGCAATTTGATTCACAAAAATGACCCATTATAAAAAGTTCATGAAACATGCCCTATCAATAAGTAATCATTTTAACAATTTCGTTGATTGTTCAGCTCTAAAATGACTGAACAAACAACAAAGTAAATTTTTAGCAACAAGCAACAATGCAGTTACTTATCACTAAAATCTCAGCTCCAACAACAAATATAGCCATTTAAATACATCATTAAAAAATTTCAATCAATTTAATCAAGGCAATTTAAGCTGCTAACCAGGATTATAAGCAGAAACACAATTAACTGACTGGATACAGACGTACAAAAGTCTGATTGTAACCCCAATTGCTAAGCAAATAACACAAAACTGTCCCTTTATTCCCCGCTCTACTGGTCTGCATTTTTAAAAAAAAATATATAAAAAAAATAAAAAAATAAAACAAAACTAATACTCCAGTAGGACTGGTAACCATCAGCAATTTTTCCCTTTTTCTTTTGGGTCAGCTTAACATGGAAAAAGCATAGTTGTGAAGTTTCAGGGCATCAAAAGAGCTTGAAATCATCCCACAATTTCATCGAGATAATTTGATTCAACAACATATTCCGCATTAATAAGCAAATGAAATTGTCAGAGTAGATACCGTTAATGAACTGTTTCAGCTTCACTTTCCGGTTCAATATGTTGCTTTTGGTTTAATCCTCTCTCTCTAGGTTCGGCGGAGGTTGTGCACATGAAAAAAAGTATAAATACTAGAATCTGAAACTTGGATCGACATCCATTGCCCAAGCAAATTTGGCCAGAAGAGACTTGTTGAATATCTGCATCAAGAACAATCAATGATCAATGATTATTAGCAAATATGAGGGCCTAACTAATTTAACTGATGTCTTCACCTTCTCAATAGGGACTTCGTGGCGTTTACACCATGCCACAGTGATTCTGGGATCGAGGTAGTTGATCTTTGACGTTCCCAATGCTACAGTTTTCAAATCCTCCTTTGTCTCCTTGTCACGTTCCATTTTGTCAATCTTTGCATTTGTTTGTGCTATCTTCCTCTCTATTCTGTAGGTCTTTTTCACAATTAGCCAAATAATATTCAATGCAGATACCTAATTGTTAAACGCAAGCAGCTTACGCGTCTGGGTTCGAACTCCTTTTCCGTTTCCCATCAGAAGATTTGAGTGGGGGCTTCCCTTTCTTGGCCCGACTTAAATCTGTCTTAAGTTCCTCTAGAACACCCTGAGAGAGGTTATTTGGAAATGAGATAATAGAAACGCTGCGCAGGGAAGAGACATAAATATTTTTCAGTAAAAGAATATATAATGTCACATGATTACCTACCTTCAGTTCTTCTATTTTTTCATTCAGGCGTAACATCTGAGCACCATGAGACTTGGACACAGTGCGTTGATGATTGCAAATGATTGCAACCTAAGCAAGAATGTAAACATCAAGAGTTTATGGGCAAAGTAAGTAAAATGCCAGAAACCTCATAACAGGTATTTTACCTGCTTGTTCGCGTTTTGATAAACAACAATTTTCCCAGTAACATCTCCACCTTTGGTCTCCTTATTCAACTGTGACAGAAACCAATCAGGTTGAGAAATATTAGAAGTTAATGCAGAAGAAAATTCTCAAGAAAAAGCATTAAAGAGTCACCATTGAATGATTCACTATAAAACTGTTCATAAACACATTGGATGACGATAAGAATTGCAACCACTCTTTAGCATGAGGTGCTTAATGCTTCATAGGCATCTCTGAGACTGATATAAATTGCATATGGGCCAAAGACTAAATTTCAGTTTTCGATAATTTTGCGTTCATTGTTTAGCTCACCCAAAGAGCTTGGATGTGTCCTCATTTAAAGCCTTCGACCCTTTCCTAGCTGACCCCATTGCAATATAAGCATATTGTGCTTCATATATCATATTACCTCAGAGACCAAGGCGACAAAGAGCTTTTCATGATATTTAAGCAACTTAATTGTTGAAAGAAAGGATTACAAAGGTGCAACCTACCATATCATCCAAAGTAATAGATGCATTATATGTACGGAAGACTTTAGCTGTAAGGCCAGGCATAAGTTCCTTTAAATGGGCATTCAGCTTACTAGTATCAATCTCATCGAAAAGGTCATCACCACCTTTTTTCCCTGTAAATACAGCAATCAGAGTTTTAAAAGTCCTGAGAAGAAACCGAAGAAAAATATTGTGCAAAAGTAAAATAAATTTGACCAACCACTTTGAAATTGTTGAATTGCCCTGAACACTGGAACCTCAACCTCTACACTATTTTGATACCTTATAGAATCCTTACCAAGGAAATCAAACTGCAAACAAAAGTTGAAAGTTTTGGTAATGATTCAAATACCACAACTTCAGTAGGATGCTCATCGTTTAAAATATCAGAATTCCACGATCACATTGAATTCTAGGAGTAATAAATTCAAACTGATATACTAAATCTTATAAACCATATTTCCTAGCAGCCACCAAAAGGTTGAATATAATCAAGAAAGTAAAGTAAATCAAACTAAATCCAGAAATAGTAACACGAAAAGCAAATTCTTCACCTTCAAGGTATTCGGAGGCACTGTTTCCACATTTTCCACTTTTAATGTGCAGCAACCAACGGTATCAGCTTCATCATCATCCTATGACATTATATGACAGAAGTTTTTATGCTCAACATATAATAGTCATGTGATGGAAGTTGTGTGCAAAAATAAATAAAAATGGTTACAATCAGTCCAGTAAAACTAGAACCCAATAATAACCATTATGACATGCTCAATTCATCACAAACTTCGGATACAAGGAATTCAAATCCCTGAAGATCATAGTACATACCTTCTCATTGCCAGCCCTAAGAGCAAGTTTGTCAATTAGATAAGTTGCAACTGCTATCTGTTTCTTAATAGGATCTTTACTTGCAAAATTCTTGGTATATGCTGCCCGGATACCTTGTATATAGTCCTACATTAAAAAAGGATTATGCCTTAACAAAATCCTGCAAACTTTGCAAACAACATAGATTATAAGTTATTTTTCCCATTAAAAGGTTCCATCTCAACAACCTTTAATAGCCTAGATTTCTCATACTTCTCCTTGTCACTTAGTCCCTTCAATGTACTGCTTGGAGCAAGGAATACATATTTGAATTCTTTTTGATTTATGGGATCATTCCAATATGCCAACCACGTGACAGTATTGTCATGCCTTATCTCTTTCCAGCTGCCGAATGTAAGTTCAGAAGGTTAACGTCAATACTAAGGCAACAGTTAATTCGGAGAAAAGAAGGTAAGGAAGACAAACTAGTTCAAAGGTTGCCTAACAAAAAGTAATTTATTCTTGTTTAGAAATAGAACTAAGATCAGTAGGCAAGAACCTTTCACCCGGTATAGGACACTCCGGAATTGGAGCACCCTTTCCAATATTGATAACGATGTCACTTGGACGAATTCTTTTTTTCAGTTTCCCCATCTGTTGAAATTACCACGATTAGAGAACAATTACTGTTGTTTTGTATATTGCATGAATAAAGATTTCATGAGCACTATAAGACTAATGAGAAAATCCAACACACCCTTGGATGCTCGCCACGCCCTCGGAACAGTCCAGGGGGCTCAACTCTGAAGTTTCCAACCTGTACCAACTCACACAGTCAGCTTCTAAAAAGACGTACACAGAGGCAGAAAATCTTTTGACCATCTATCAAATACTTGATAAGCTCTTTTTTCGTATTAGTGGTGTATGCACATATGTAAGATGTCCAATCTCAAGGGACTACAAAATTTGATTTGAGAAGTATCAACAAACTTATATATGAACATAGTGCAAACTCAAAGCCATATGGAAGAGCAGTACAATAACATTTTATCTTTGTTCATATAAAGAGCTTCAAAGACATTAAGACACGCGAATAGAGATAGAACACAAAAATACAAAATACTAATAAAGCTTCTTAAAGTCAGAGGGAAAACCCTAGCACCAAAATTGCTTTAAGAAAATAATCCAAAATAATGTCAATTAACCTTTTACTGAAAAGTAACAGAAAATTTTTCAAAGTTAATGTCATCAGCAGTGCAAACACTTCTTCTAAATAACAAACAAAATGATATTCAGCGGTAAAAATGCAACGACAAAATAATAAATATTTATCCAGGTCAGAAAAGTCATACCTTCTCTTTCACACCATCCAGAATGGCCCACATATATTTTTCTTCCAACTTCAATTTCTCTTCTTTTAGAGCCCTCTTCTCCTGCATCATAAAATACAAATGAATAAATAAAGTAAATCCTAGCACATCAAATTAATGCCATGAACAGGTATGCAATATTTAACAAAACAAAGTAATTGCAAGAAAGAACAAATGACATATACTAATTTTTGAAGTGCAAGAAAGCAACATGGAAAAAACAAAAAGTTATCACAAAATAATGTAATCACTCTTTTTTCTATACCAAAAAAGTTACTCAACCAGGAAGGATAATTTTTGTGAAGTATGTAAAAATTTATTTAATACATAACACCTGCTCAACTGCTCCCAGAACACCAATCATGTCACAAATGCTCCTACAAAGTATCAAACTAAACATCTCAAAAGACAAGAAAACAAACGCCCATGATTTCCCATTCAAATCCAAAAAATTAGTAAACAAACCCCGGTCATAAAGCTTAAGTCACACATTTTAATTTATCATATGATAGTTCAATTAAGAAAGTACAAGTCTTGCTTAAGCTTTTACTGGTCCTAAGGATGGTGCTGAAGCATTCTCCTATTTCACATGACTTTACACTTACTTGCTCATCAGGGTTCTTTGATAAACCTAAATCTGACAATTATATCTAATAAAGTTATATAAACTTATGAATTAGTATTTAAATTATCAAAGGAACAAATTGGATAAATTATTTTACACCAAAAAAATTCACAAGTGGATCAAATATATGCTCCGTAACATCACCCATTACATCCAAAAGATAATGTATTACTCTGATAAGATACCTCTGCAGTCATTTGCTTTTTCTTCTCCCTCTCACTTTGATGCCATTCATATATTGGAGTGAAATCACAATGTTCCAAGCTTTGGATGACATGATTCTTTCCAAGTATCTTCTTCCAGTCACTCATGAAGTTTTCATTAAACTGAGGCTTCTTCACATAATCAGTATCTAGCATTACAGCATACATTGTTGCAACCTGCCAAAAGTGCAATGTAAAGGGCATTTTCATTATATGAATGAAGAGAAGGCAAACACCGCCAATGCTTAAATAACTTAAATAATAATATAATAGTATTAAGATTTTCAAAAAATTATAATTTTAAATGAAAGAACCAAGAAATTCCACATCGTGTCCAAGAAACAACAGATATGCATGTCTATGAAAAAGAGAAATGTTTGAGGGAAGAAGGGCACCTCCTCTTGTTCTGGGGTTAAGTCAACAGGCTTGTCCTTGTAGAGCATCTTCACTCCATGAGGCTTGTATGGTGGTGGAAAAACCACACCATTGTGAACCAATGTAGTCCACTTCTGCCCTTCACCAGAGCTAGGCGGAACCTTTGACGACTTAGAATAATTATTGTCTTTTACAACCTTCTTTGTGTCCTTATTTGGCTTCTTCACTATAGAAGAAGGTTTGGCCACAATTTTAGCAGATGATGGTTTCTTCTCCGAAGATATAGGCTTCTTTGCTGAAGGCATTGGCTTCTTCAATCTCTGTGATAGGGGAGCATCATCATCATCATTGTCATCATCATCCTCTGCCTTATCTTCAACTTTAACAGATGCTTCCTTCATTTTAGCAGATGTAGATGCATCTGCAACCTTAGTCTTTTTCAAAGAAGATTGACCAGTAGATGATATCCCCTCTGCAGGCCTCTTCTTTAAAATAGTTGGAGGTTTCTTCTCAGGCGATGCTGATCCATTTTGATCAAACTTTGACAACAAAGGCTTTTTTCCATCAGAATATAAGGGCCTACCACTTGTGGAAACTCCTGAATTAGACTTGCATGAAAATTTAGTCGCCAATGGCTCTTCATCTGAATCATCAGATTTGGTGTTGGAGTGTTGCTTTGAAACTGAGGCCTTCACTCCATTCACACCCCGATTAGAATTGACCTTTTGTGTGCTAGTTGAAACCCTAGAACTAAGTGGTTTGTCATCTTCAGAATCATGAGCATTGTTATTGGCTCCACCCATATCCTTTGTCAATGTCTTCTCCTTTTTAATTTGTTGTTTAACAGAATTCAACCCACATGCCACTGAAGTGGAAGGTTTTGAGTTCGCCCCAGAAGACTTGATAGGTGATACCCGGGCGGAGGGATTGGATTTTGGGCCAGTCAGAGGAGATTTGACTGGAGGCGGTGTCTTGGAAGATTGGACTACCTTACCCTTCAGAACAGGGGGGCTAATACCATTCTGATTTTGAGTATCCGGCGCCGGCCTTGGCAACTGCCTATCATGATGCTGAGTTGCAGACTTATTTGCTTCTGAACTGGATTGGTTTTGTCTAGTGGAAGAGCTAGTTCGTTTAAAAACTAAAGGTCGTTCATCATCATCTGTATCTTCCATCAATGCTGGTTTATCACAAGCCTCAACAGACATTTGCAGCAGTTACCTACATTTACATTTAATGTAATTAGCTACCATACTGTGGCTCTAGTTATCCCCAAAATCATTACTTGCAGGTTTTTATAAGAACACTGATGAAGTAAAACTAAAAGACATTTGATTAGATTATGAGCCTCAAAATGCAGAAAATCATCACTCTCAAAACAAACTCGTTTGCACTTTTAAAACTAAAACTGAAATGGTATTTCATCATAGAGATCTTGATGTCTAGTAGCTACATGATATGAGGCACATAATAAACTCATAAATCAATCACTCTTGAATGTGAAAGGTTCCTCAATTTTTTGAACCAACAAAAAATCAACCAAACAAAAGTTCGACACGTTTAAAAGCTTTCTGCAGAAGTGGCAACAACCTTAACCACATTTGGATCACAGAAAGAATCTGATAAGAACAAATTATGCACAAACAACAATAATCAAGGGAAACAAAACTTCCACCCAAAAAGAAATGAAGAAATCCATTATCTTCTTTCAGATTCTGACGCATATGGGTAAAACATACTCCACTCTACAATTTCTATGCTAACCCCAATCCCAATCCCAATCCCTAATTGAGAATCATCACCAAACCTAGAATCATTTCCACGCCGTGTCAAACACACAATAGGGCGATGCAAAAGCAATTAAAGATTCAATTGAAAAAGAATCGAAAACAAAGATGAAACAAAAAGCAAGTACCTCGATACCTCGATTGTTGGAAGAAACAGAAGGGAACAGGTGCCCGCCGAAAAGAAGAGGTGTAAGGCCCAAAACCCTAGCTTTATCGCTGGAACAGGCTCCTTCCGTCGAATCTAGGAAACAACCAATTTGGGGCAAGTACTCGAGATTCAAGAATGAAAACAAATGGATGTACAAGAAGGGCAACAAGGGCAGGAGCTGTTCAAGTCTTGCATCAGATTGATAAAGTACTTATGAATCACATGGACTGATGGAAGTTGAATTGTGAATGCGAGCCAGTGCCAAAGCCTGAGCCAGACCTGAGCTAGGTGGGTCGTGCACAAAAATTCTTTCTTTTATCCTTTAAATAAAAATTAAGGTTATCCTTTAAGTGGCTGTTTGGATTACCCATATGAAACAGCTTATTTAATTCTTATAATATGAAACAGTTTATTTGATTATTATATTTTCAAAAGTAAATAATTAGGTTTACGTTACCATTTTTTAGTATTTTTTAGCGGTTAAATTAATCATTTATATTTTAAAAATACAATAATCAGATTAGCTTATCCAAACACCCTCTAAATAGATATACCAATTTGGGTAACTGTTGGGGCAAATCACGATCGCCCGCAACGATAAAATAAGAGGTAATAACTAAAATAGGCCACCAGAAGGAGTCATTTCCACTTTTGGGCCACCATATTTTGATTTAGGAAAATAGGCCATTAGAAGGATTTTGGGCCTGAATTTAGGCTATTGGGCTGGAATTCGGGCCACGATGGCCTAAAAGTGGAAATGACTCTTTCTGGTGGCCTATTTTAGTTTTTTTGAATTATTTTTTATTTTATGTAATTAAAATAAATAATACTCATTCTGTGACATTATGTCCTACTTTTTTTTTCTTGTTCCATTTTTTATTTCATTTCCATTTTAAAATAATTAAATATTAATTGTCAAACATACCCATGTCCAAAAAATTCCTTTCATTTAATACTAATTATTCCTACATAAAATACCATGTCCGAAAATTTTGGGATACTTATAATAAAACATGTTTATTTTTACTTTATAATTTATTTGAATATGTCTTTGTTTTACTTATTTTATAATATATTTGAACTAATATTTATTTTATTTCTTATACTATTCCCTCCGTCCTATTAATAGTGTTAAAAAAAGGTAACTTAAAAATTTATATAATATGATTGTAATGAGCTACAATTTAATTTTTTTTGAAGAGCCATTGAAGGCCTTGAACGAGTGGTGGGAGCCCAAGCCACAAAATTACAAAGGGGACCGGATGAGAATTCGAACCCCAACTTATGGGTTGGAGTTGGAGGACTTATCACTGGAGTAAGTGCTCAAACCCACAATTTTAATTAATTTATTTATTTGTGATTTACTGATATGTGGTTATAGGGTGGACTGGAATTATTAATGGTAGTGGGTAATTAAAAGTTTAATATATTTATTTATTAATGTGAGGGATGGGTATGTTTGACGATTAATAGTTAATTGCTTAGTTTCTTGTCCTCAGCGTTTTGGCTTTTGGTCTTGAGGCGTACCTTCTAGCCTGTTTCCTGGTTTAATCCTAGCCTAGTTCCTTTGTTTCGTTGCATTGGTTTTGAATACCATACGCAGGGGAGATGCGATTATACAGTAAGCTCTTGGGGATCCTCAATTTGTTCTGTCATCGGAGATCTTCATTGTAACAGGAGTTTGTTTGCTGTGGCTCTATAAGCAAGTACTGATGCCGCTGCTGCCATGGATTAAATACCTCATGTTGCTGATGTCGATGCTTCGGGTTAGTCTCAGTGATGGATGATCTCAGTCCTTCAAATTGGTTGACTCTATGCGGAATGAACTGATCTCTTGTAACGTGGTGTTGTAACTGTGTTTTATCTTGTAAGTGTCTGAGTTATGGCCAAATGTGGTTGTAATTGAACCTTGTTGTGTTGTATCTCTTTTCGAGATCAATGATATAAATTACATTTTCCTCAAAAAAAAAATAGTTAATTATTTTTTAAAATGAAAATGAAATAAAATATTGAACAAGAAAAAAAGAAAATATGAAATAAATAATGACACTGAATGAGTATTATTTATTTTAATTACATAAAATTTAAAAATAATTGGAAAAAACTAAAATAGGCCACCAGAAGTAGTCATTTCCACTTTTAGGCCATCGCGGCCCGAATTCCAGCCCAATGGCCTAAATTCAGGCCCGAAATCCTTCTAGTGGCCTATTTTCCTAAATCAAAATATTGTGGCCCAAAAGTGGAAATGACTCCTTCTGGTGGCCTATTTTAGTTATTACCTCATAAAATAAAGTAATTTTCTATGCATCCGTGTATACTTGTTCTTTTTTATAAAATAAATTGTACTCAATGAATATGTACTTGATCAAAATTATATAAATGATATTGTTATGAAACTAGACCAAACTTTCCATTCAAATGTGAATCCACCCGATGCCCCTCCGCTTTGTTTATTTGTAATTATGGACATGGATTCACATAATCTATTTTCTAAATTTTATAGGTTGTTCAGCAAAAATATATATATATATATATATATATATATATAAATAAATGAAAAAAGGATAAATAGGTTATTTTTCTTTTCAAAAAATTCAAATCAGTCCTTTTTCTATTTTATTACCAAAACAGTCCTCTACAAATGCTAATTATGTTCAAATCAGTCATTTTTTCACTAATTATATTCTAATTGCTGACGTGGCAAGGGTTTTAATTTAAACCTGACACGTGTGCATAATATTAGTCCTTTTTCTTTTATCTTTTGCCAATTCAGTCCTAAACTTTTATTTTGTTCTATTTAGCCCTCTACCCCAATCACTCATTTTTATATTAATTGGCCTCAAACCTTTCAAATTATTTCATTTTAGGCCCAGAACCTTAAATTTTTTATTATTACTAATCCATTTATCAAATAAATGCACAACATACTTCCATAAATAAAATTAAACACCAAACCTCATATATTGGGTTCGACTGCTTTGCGTCCTACCTTGGTTTTATTAATATTATTAAAAATATTAAAAAAATAGCCTGAATTTTATTGTCCACAAAGTATGATTGTGCTGATTGTTGCTGAAGGAAACCAGAACCAATAAACCATCGTTGCGGTCGAGTGGTTATTAGAGAGAGTCTGTAAAATTCCGGTACTTGAAAGACCCGATAACAAAGTCGTCGAACCCAATATATGAGGTTTGGTGTTTAATTTTATTTACGGAAGTATGTTGGGCATTTATTTGATAAATGTATTAGTAATAATAAAAAAATTAAGGTTCTGGGCCTAAAATGAAATAATTTGAAAGGTTTGAGGCCAATTAATATAAAAATGAGTGATTGGGGTAGAGGACTAAATAGAACAAAATAAAAGTTTAGGATTGAATTGGCAAAAGATAAAAGAAAAAGGACTAATATTATGCACACGTGTCAGGTTTAAATTAAAACCCTTGCCACGTCAGCAATTAGAATATAATTAGTGAAAAAAGGACTGATTTGAACATAATTAGCATTTGTAGAGGACTGTTTTGGTAATAAAATAGAAAAAGGACTGATTTGAATTTTTTGAAAAGAAAAATGACATATTTATCATTTTTTCCATATATAAATCCACCCACAGAATCCAATCAACGAGAAGCAAAATGATTCTAAAATGGTCATTCGTTGGGTTAAAACTCTTTAGAGAATATCTTGAAGATTCCGTGGTCTATTTGTGGCCATTGCCGCTTAATAAGATCATGTAGATTTTGATACAAAGTTAGGGTTTGGAAATTGTGTATAAGTGAACAATGACAGAGAACTCCCGGATAAAAGATAAGCCTTCTTAATTTTCAATAAAAGAAAATGAGCCTCTGTCTCTCACCAACTTTATTTCATCACGTCACTAAATTTGTTGATGAGTTCATTTGTATTTTGAGTTAAATTTTTTTTGGGGCCATGAGAAGGTGACACTTCCATTTTTAGGCCATAACTAATCACTATTATGAATAAAGGCCGTGACAGGGCATATGGGCTTAATTATGGACCATTTTGATCAATCCAAGAGTCTACCGGGCCGCGTGTGCTACAATTGCGGAAGTGTGGCCAGAATTTGAAAGCGTGGTTGCAATAACACGGTTCTTCATCCCTCCATACAAAGTTGGGGAAAACTTGGTGATCCAGTAAACCCATTCTGCTCAACATCGAAGTGAACCCTAAATTGCAATCGAAGTGAATCCTAGATTGAGAAGCTCCAGTGAACCATACACCTCAAATGCAGTATACGCATGAGGAAGTGAACCCTAGATTGCAAAGCTCCGGCATTTTCTGCATACGAAATCTGGATGGTGATCCGGCAAGCGGAGGAGAAGCGGAATTAGTCGCCTCCACCCTTCTGTAAGTAGATTTAGAATGTTATTGCTCACGGCGTGTAAGCCTTAAACACCTATTCTGTAAGTAGATTTATAATGTTATTGCTCACGGCCGCCTCCGCCCTGATGCTCTTCGTGAGAAGAGAAGGCATGCTAAGGTTACTGATTGTTACTGTATTCATATCAATTGATGGACATATTTTTTGGCTTCTTGAAACTGAATTTATTATTGATGTTCATAAAAGCCGGGAAGCAAAATAAGGGTGCAGTTGTTGGATCCTCTACAAGTGTTGATGCTGGTACTAGCTCGAATGTAAGTTCATTTCAAGTGTCTATTAAATATGGGTGTTGCTTAATGGATATTCAAACGAATGCATGGATATATGTTTTGGTTTTATATAAACTCTTACAAGTCTGCTATTTGGTTATTTGTTGCAATACATCGCAATGCTAATGTGGTTATTTCCTAACAACTTAAGCGGCGGCCAAGGAGTGTTGTTGGTTGTTCTCAAAATACTACCATTTCTAATGTGGTTAGGTCACCTGAAGATGATCAAATGACACGGGTAACTACTCAATCTTTTCTTCCATCTCATTTAAATCGATCAGCTGTTTTAACTCCATTTACAATGCTCTCTAGCCTACCATTTTGCCCCCAACGTCTCCAGTTGCTTCCGCTCAAGAGGAAAATGAATCATAACACAAGAAACGACTGTTAATCCCCCTTGCAAGTGAAGAAACATCCATCTTACAAAGGCGGAGGCGGATCTTGGAGAACACCAAAATTCTCAATTGGAAAGAAGGGACCACCAACACATGATATTTGGACCAACTCAGGGAGGTGGTGTCCAAAAGTGATGTATTGTTTAGTACTGATATTGCCTTTTCAGGGCAGAAGATGTCGTTTGAAATACTTATTTTCAGAACTGATGTTCTTTGTCATTTTGAGTATGCACTATGCAACTGTCGGCACTATACGTTTGTGTTTCATTTGGAACTATGCCCAATTTGGTAGTTCGCTTTTGTCTTTGCGTTGATTGTGCAGTTGGCTGGACTCTTATCTTATTATGCAGTTCAAACAATGAAATCTAAGCTATGTATTTTGTGGGGGTGTCAATGCAAGTGTTCATTACTATTCTATTGTTTATGGTTCTGCAAAGGGTCAATACTTGCAAAACACAGTTTGCTAAAAGCAACACTTTCATTACACAAACATGTTCCATTACACAGCCGAACCCTTACTCATAACAACTACTCTAATCAAGTTGATGCATTTGTCTTGCCATAAACACACTCACCAAAAAAAAGGCCTTTGTCATTGCACCAAAATGACAACACAAACAGAGAGCACTAAATACAGTTTCATGTTCTCCTTCTTCAAACATCAGTTCCTCTGCTCAATTTGTTCTATCCCATCTCTAGCTTCTTCTTCTTCTTCTCAATTTTCAGCACACTGATTTCCCTCTCATCTCATACAAAGCATCCTCTGCCCACTGAAAGTCCACATCCACCGGCCTACACGCAACACACATAACAACAACATTGGTATACAAAATAGAACTTCCAAAAAAATATCCACCACAATCATATCCCAACGAACAAGACGATATCCTTTACTCAAATAAGCTATAATCATCAATAAATCCCAACATAAAAGACATTTTTCAACACAAAAATTAGCAATTTTTCTGGAGATAAATATGCCAAACAAACACGATTAAGCATCTATTACAGGAATACACATTGGACTGGATTGGTTACTAAGAATGGAAATGTGAAATCACTATCATATCTATTTTTCGGAATCAAAGGAAACACAGCTTCCCACAGGGAAATATGGATTCTTTTGAAAGAAAATTGGCACATACAACTCTCGTTCAATAAAAAAAACAAGAACTCACATTAACACTCACAGTTGAACAAGTTTTCCACGAAACTATTCATTTCGATGTCGACCCGACTCTAGAAAATAAACATAGCTAAGGATAAATATGTACTCTGACAATTTTGACTGATTGGCATTTGGCATTACATAACATAACATCTCAATATAGCAATGGATAGTTTTCCTATAGCTTTTCAGTTAAGATGTCAAGTGAACATCCAACACATTTTTCATCCAAAAATATAAAGCAACATTATCCAACACTGAAGAACACTTCAATTTAGGGATAAATTCCAACACATTCCAACACCCAAGAACACATTTTCCCATTATATTTAATTGTTAACACATACTATAAAATAACCAACAAAGTTCGATGTATTTCTCCGGCTTCGCCTACGCAAAAAAAAAAAAAAAAAAAGAAAAAAGTTTGACCTATAAACACCAACAGATTCCGACTAACTTAAACACAAATCCTCCTTTCACCTTTCGTATAATAACCAACAAAATCACACTAAAGCTTGCAAAAGCAAAATGTATTTCACTGATCAAGGGATTACCGGCATTGAGGGCAAGTATAGGAACACCGGCCAACGTTTGGGGCTTTCCAACAGGTCTTCAAACGAGTTGTCTACCCACAATCACAATTCAGCCTTGGTAGCCCGTACAATGTGTCACAACTCAGAATACGATTCCGGCGTCGCCATTGACACCCAAACCACGAAGCTGATGGGATTCCACGATGCAAATTTTGGGGAACGCTGGAGATGTAGTCTAGGGTTCTTTACGCCCAATTTCTATTATGCAGAGAAAGTAGATGATTGGGGGAAGAAAAAGGGCAAAAACAGGTCCATACCCGCTCCACTCGAATCAAACTGCCGCGCGTGAGTTCTTAGCCACGTTCAAAACACGCGGCCCATTCTCCTATTGACTCGGTCAAAATGGCTCATAATTAAGCCCATATGCCCTGTCATGGCCTTTATTCATAATAGGGATTACTTATGGCCTAAAAACGGAAGTCCTACCTTTTTGTGGCCCAAAAAAACATTTACCTCTTGTATTTTTTTTTTTTTTTTTGGTTCCTCAGACAACCTATTCAGACTATGTAAGAAAATAATAGGGAAAAAATAGCAACAAAACAACTAACATTGAGGAAACCACGTTCAGGATCAAGTGAAGTTCATTCGAATTTTTAAACAAGATAATCTATCACCTCAAATCTCAAAAGGGCACTTTTCATTTAAGTCTTTATATGTTGTATCAAGAAAATTGACAAAGAACAAACTAAATATTGCATATGATTGTTTTATTTCTTTCTTTTTTTATATTTATTGAGGCCAGCAAGGGTAAGAAAAATTAAAAAAAGAAGAAAAAAAATAGTGGGAAGAGTAAGAAAAATGAAAAAAAGAAGGAAAAAAAAAGTGAGAAAGAAAGGTTACATAAGATATATCAAATGATCAACAATGATACTTATAGAAACATCATAATGATCAACAATGATACTTATAGAAATATCATACCCACCAACTCTGTGTAACAACCTTATCCTGAATTTAACTTAGATCATGCACTTCAACTCTTCCCTATGGATGTGTCTAGTCTTGAGACTACCTCCCAAGCACCCATGTTGGGTTGTTGCAGGTGTGACTTGAACACTCAACCTTCCTTTAACATCTGTCCCAACGTAAGGATGTTAACTAGTTGGAGTGGATGTTAAAGGAAAAGTTGAGGGTTTAAACCCTACCTCCAATAATCTAACATGGGTGCTTAACGGATAGGCTGAACCTATCAATGTGAATAATTGTGGCGCATAATTTGTAGGTGGAGCCCGGATTGTCACATCTTCGCTCAATAAAAGTTTAATTACACTTCTTCATCTAGAGAAGACACTCAAATAATGAAGAATTCCTTAGGTTTGGCAACTAGTTTACCAAGAGTACTAGCCACCGAATTACCTTTCCTTATAATATGTTATCTTTTCTTTTTTTATTTAAAAAAAAGAAAAAAAATAAATTTATGGTGGCTATAAGATGATGGACGTGTGCAGTTTCATTGTGTATACGGACAAATTAAGTGACACGATATATAACAATGTGGCAACTTAACAAAATGGGCTTTGAATTTAATTTAATAAAACAAAAAGATTCAAGACATCAATACGTACCATGTACTGGGAATGGATATATGATGATGATGCCTACACCTACTGCCATCATTTTAGGATACGAAACCATCATTTTTAGATGTGAAACCACTATTTTTTCGGATGCCTGTTGTTAACCCAACAAAATTTATATTATAGCCCATCCAAATTTACATGACCCCGTCCGTGAAAATATATCCAGAGGCCCAGTCCGTGAAAATATATCCGGAAGAGAGGACGCGTCTTCAGGTCAGTAAAAATATATCCGGAGGCCCAGTCCGTGAAAATATATCCGGAAGAAAGAACACACTTCCAAAAGGCCCAATCTATTTTTCTTGGCACGGTCCAATTCAAGATTTATCCGGATAATAACCAGAGCTGCCAATCAAAGCCATCCGCGTGCTTCATGCCACCCCTGAAGCCAAGCCTCCTATGCTGCATGCATCTCTACAGGAGGCCTCACGCGTCTCTACAGGAGGCCTCACGCCTCTCTACAGGAGGCCTCCCGCGGCTCTACAGGAGGCACAGGAGGCCTCACGCCTCTCTACAGGAGGCCTCACGCCTCTCTACAGGAGGCCTCCCGCGGCTCTACAGGAGGCCTCACACGTCTCTACAGGAGGCCTCCCGTGGCTCTACAGGAGGAGGTTTCCTCCTATAAAAGGAGGAAGGGAGGCACTCAGAGAGAGGCAACCCATCACACAACTCCCTCAGAGGATTTACTTTGCATTTTTTCATTCTGCACTTGTTTTATTCTGCAGTTCAATTCCTGCTTTTACATTCCTGCAAATTTTCCATTCCTTTACAGCTTTCTTATTTTCGTGTATTTTCTTTCTGCAATTCTTGTAATCCTTTTGATACTCATCAATCAAAAAAGAGGTTTCTCCCTCAAAGAAATTCTCGGTTAACAAATTGGCACGCCCAGTGGGACACGAAGTGGAAACCATATCCGCTTGAAAGTGTATGCAACTCAGATCCGGACGAATAGTAAGGGATTCAACACAAAGATTTGGAGAAATGTCGCTGCATGAAGAAACTCCAGTAAGAACACCATCTGAGAACGTCGATGATACAGCGACTACCTCTCAACAACCGCAAGGGATAATGCAAGTCCCAACTTTTTCGGAACAAATACGGCTATCGATGAATGAATCGATGGCTGAATTCATGCCTTTACTAACAAGGCACCTTATGGATGTATTGCGGCCTGCAATGGCCGACCAAACTGACAGGATATGTAGATCCCTGCGTACTCCACAAGAGGGATATATCCCTGGCCTGAATATGTCACCAAGCCTTACAGGACCGTATGGCGGTCTACAAAAGACTTGGGGGACTGGCCAGCCATCACTATCTGAGTTTGGAACACCACCTCCTATGATGTATGCTCCATCAGGATACTTAATGGCATCTGTTCCGCCATTTGGAGTGGCGGCTCCCATCCCAGCCGCCATGCAAAATACTGGAGGAGGACACATGCAACCTCAAGGCACCAACATACCTTTGGTTGCCCACATGCCTCAGGTCACCCATCAGACCGCCTCCCCAGTGCCTCAGGCTGCTCAGGCGGCCTCCCCATTGCATCAGGCCTCCTATGAGGCGGCCTCTCAATTACCTCAGGCCTCCCATCATCAGGCCTCCCCATTGCATCAGGCCTCCTATCAGGCGGCCTCTCCATTGCCTCAGGCCTCCCATCATCAGGCCTCCCCATTGCATCAGGCCTCCTAT
Organism: Hygrophila difformis; assembly: GCA_030278955.1. Lineage (NCBI taxonomy): Eukaryota > Viridiplantae > Streptophyta > Magnoliopsida > Lamiales > Acanthaceae > Hygrophila > Hygrophila difformis. Next base: position 42,659 of record JAOANR010000221.1, read on the forward strand.
CAAGCGGCCTCCCCATTGCATCAAGCCTCCTATCAAACGGCCTCCCCAGTGCCTCATGCCGCCCAGGCGGCCTCCCCATTGCATCAGGCCTCCTACCAAGCGGCCTCCCCATCCCATCAGGCCTCCTATCAGGCGGCCTCCCCCTTGCATCAGGCCTCCTATCAGGCGGCCTCCCCAGTGCCTCAGGCCGCCCAACATCAGGCCAGTCCACACTTGGCCACCCAGCAACAGGCCGGTCCACACTTGGCCGCCCAGTATCAGGCCCCCAGTTCACATCATGCCGCCCTGCAACGTCCGGCCACCAACATGAGTCATCCGGCCGCCAACTTGGTCTCGACCGCCACCATGGTCCAGGCCGCCATACCTCAGGCCGCCATGGCTCATCTGGACGCCATATATCAACAAGCTGCCATGCCTCCTGCACAGGCGCCTGTAGTGTCGCCCGAGTTGTTAGCAGATATGATGCAACAACATTTCGGCATTCAATTAAAGCCGATGGAATGGCCCACATACAGGAAACCATACCCAGAATGGGTAGACACCATGCAGCCTTATCCTAGAGGCTTCAAGATGCCCGAGTTCACCACATTTTCGGGAGACGATGGCAAGTCTACAGTAGAACATGTGGGCAGGTTCACCGCTCAATGTGGCGAAGCAGCGGCCAATGAATGGCTGAAGCTAAGACTGTTCAGCTCATCTCTGACTGGACCCGCATTTGCTTGGTTTGCTTCATTGCGGCCTAATTCAATTCAGAATTGGGCTGATCTCGAGCGGGCATTCCATGACAGGTTTTACACTCCCCTGTCACAGGTTAGTCTTGCAGATCTCACTAACGCTAAGCAATTTTCCGATGAAACGGCAAGTGCTTTTATTAACAGATTGCAACGTCTTAAAGGCCGATGTACTATGGCGATTCCGGATAAAGAAATAGCCAATATAGCAGTGGCTAACATGTTACCGAAATTTAAAGAACATTTAATTGTGCAGGATGCAACTGACCTTGCCCAGCTGGCCGAGAGAGCGGCCCGCTTGGAAAAGTTCTTTAAGGAACAAGACGAGAAGCGTCTACCTATGAACGGGACTCGTTTTGAAAAATTGAAACACGAAGAAGACAAACCAAGGGTGGTGGCCAAGGCAATAACTTTGGGCAGTAAAAACCCTGGATAGTGGCCCTGAAACGCCGATGGCGGCTTTGGAGGCCGAGTAGTCGGTGACTTCGGGTGGCGGCTTGGAGCTGGCCGACGGCGGCCTGGAGCTTGACGATAGAGGCTGGCGGTCTTCAGGCGTAGGCGGCTCAATACGGCGGCCTCGCGTGAGCGGCCTTGGGCGTAGGCGGCCTTGGACGAGGGCTGGCGGCCTCGGGCGGCCTCCGCGTAGGACGACGCCTTGGCGTGGGCGGCCTCGAGAGACGGAGCTGGGCGGCTAGGACCGGGCGGCCTTCCAGGACCGGGCGGCCTTCCAAGGGGCGACCAAGAGGTGCCAAGAGGCGGCCAAGGGCAGCTCAAGGGGTGGCCGGGCGGCCTTGGCAGGCGGGCGGCCTTTGGAAGGCAGGCGGCCTCAAGGGCCTAGGCAGGCGGCCTCAAGGGCCGAGGCAGGCGGCCTCAAGAGGGAAGGCAGGCGGCCAGGCGGGCGGCTCCAAGGCAGGCGACAGGCGGCCAAGGCGGGCGTCTCGGCCAAAGCGGGCGGCTCCAAGGCAGGCGGCCTCTCCGGTGGTGGGCGGCTTCGGGCGACCTTGCAGCGGCTTCGCGGGGCGGCCTCAGGGGCGGCCTAGGCGGAGGCGACGGGCGGCCTGCAGGGGCGGCCTGGAGCAGCGGCGGGGCGGCCTGGCAGCGGCGGCGCGGCGGCCTCAACGGCTTCCAGCGACGTCCGGCGACGATTTCTACGGCCGGAATCTGGGCGACGGCGGCGGTTTCCGATGGCCGGTGGAGGAGTAAGGGAAGAAGTGTTGAAAGAAAATGATGGGTGGAAGAATTTTGAAGGATTTTATATGGTTAGGGTTTTGTCCCTAATGGGCCCTAATGGGCCGAAAATTCCAAAAGTAAGCGCGCAAATTTGTCTTAAAATACTAATCAGACAAAATGCGCGAGGGGGGCATCTGTTAACCCAACAAAATTTATATTATAGCCCATCCAAATTTACATGACCCCGTCCGTGAAAATATATCCAGAGGCCCAGTCCGTGAAAATATATCCGGAAGAGAGGACGCGTCTTCAGGTCAGTAAAAATATATCCGGAGGCCCAGTCCGTGAAAATATATCCGGAAGAAAGAACACACTTCCAAAAGGCCCAATCTATTTTTCTTGGCACGGTCCAATTCAAGATTTATCCGGATAATAACCAGAGCTGCCAATCAAAGCCATCCGCGTGCTTCATGCCACCCCTGAAGCCAAGCCTCCTATGCTGCATGCATCTCTACAGGAGGCCTCACGCGTCTCTACAGGAGGCCTCACGCCTCTCTACAGGAGGCCTCCCGCGGCTCTACAGGAGGCACAGGAGGCCTCACGCCTCTCTACAGGAGGCCTCACGCCTCTCTACAGGAGGCCTCCCGCGGCTCTACAGGAGGCCTCACGCGTCTCTACAGGAGGCCTCCCGTGGCTCTACAGGAGGAGGTTTCCTCCTATAAAAGGAGGAAGGGAGGCACTCAGAGAGAGGCAACCCATCACACAACTCCCTCAGAGGATTTACTTTGCATTTTTTCATTCTGCACTTGTTTTATTCTGCAGTTCAATTCCTGCTTTTACATTCCTGCAAATTTTCCATTCCTTTACAGCTTTCTTATTTTCGTGTATTTTCTTTCTGCAATTCTTGTAATCCTTTTGATACTCATCAATCAAAAAAGAGGTTTCTCCCTCAAAGAAATTCTCGGTTAACACCTGTACAAACGATGCTTATGATCTGTATACGCAACCATCACTTGTGAATATATAACCATTACTTCCGGATACAAAATCATCATTCTGCATCTGCAGATGTTTGGAGTGGCTTCACCGGAACCGGACTGCCATGTACCCATATTAATAACTATCTTACAAATTACCCTATAACAAACCTAAAATGTATATTAAAAAAAAAATGGGATTATGACTTTGACTCAAGTGGTCAAACTCCCTTACCATCAACCTTATAACAAATTACTATATGAAATCAAAATTAGTTCTACAACTTCATTTTAGAGTGATCAAATTAATAATTTATACGATGAAAATGCAATAATCAAATGCTTTCTTTTCGCTTATCCAAACACCACCCTAAATAGGATTGTCTCGAATTTCTTCGGCCTTGAGCCATCATTAAAAAATAAGTCCCAAAGAGATATCGTATTTTTCATACTCCGGTTGATGATTATTTATTAGAACTGTCCGGCTTAAACTAATATGGATTGGGTGAGTTATCGAATCAAAATGGTTCCACTCTCCTTATAAGGATCAACATTATTTGATCAATAAACAATATAATTGGTCCCATCCCATAGATGGAGGATATGATAGAGCAGTGCCGTGTCTTTCACTAGACATGAGAGCATTATATTATGTATGACGACTACAAGACATCAGAGTTCAGACAATCCCTTTTATAGCTGCTATATTAGTATTATGTTTCTATAATTAATCCGGCCATTCCAACCACTCAGAAAATTTCTAAAAAAACTACTCATGTTTCATCAGATGCATGGATTTCTCTCTCTTCTTTTATTTATTGCACAAGATGAAATGGAATATTCTTCAAGATTAATGGTGTTAGAGGAAACAATTCTCACTAATGCTGACATTTTAAATAATTTAATTTATTCCTTTTGTTTGCCTTTTTATAATGCAAACAATATACTATGAGATTAAATTGGTGAGCTTTGAACATTCCCTTAGCTTATTTAGGGCCCGTTTGGATTGGCTTTTGAGAAAAACAGAAGCCAAAAGCAGAAGCAGAAGTCAAAAGCCAAAATCAGAAGCAGATAACTTTTGTGTTTGGATGGAATGTTTGAAAACCAGTTTTTTTTTTTTTTTTTTTTTTTTTTTAAAGTGTGTTTGGATGTGTAAAAGTGAAAAATACTTTTAAAATGTGTAAATTACCAAAAAAGACATGCTACTTAATATGATAATAAGATATATTTGTAGTGTAATTTATATTAAGTAATGAGAGTATTTAAGTCTTTGCACATTTTACGAAGTGTTTTTGTTTCTGCTTTTCGGATAAGCACCTCCTGGGCTGCTTCTCCCAGAAGCACTTTTGCAGCTTTTCGAGGTGCTTCTGCTTTTTTTGAAAAGCCAAACCAAACGTTTATTTTCCACTAAAAGTGCTTTTGACTTCTGCTTCTGCCAAAAGCACATTGTTAAAAGTCATTACAAACACCTAATTAGCTTGGAGTTCAAATTTCTGTTTATCCAATTAATGTCGCTTTTTTTAAAGAAAAATTGAATTATTAATATTGATATTTAAGAATAATGTTATGGCATATACCTTTTGTTTGGATGAGTCCTTATTCCTTAATATATACTCCAATGCACATTTTAAACCATTAATAACTCAAGTTCGGTACAAGTAAAATTCTAAAAGTTCGATATTTAAAAACTACTCGACGAGACGAATCTAACAAGACTCCACTTGACTATATATTAACTTGTATAACTATGATAAAAATTTAAGTCAGAGTGCATGTGTAAACAGTACCCAATTTCCAAACGTTTCAATATTTCAAAAACGGAGGGAGTATATATATTAGATATATATAATTTTAAATTTATTCAAACAAACGACGACGTTTCAGTAAACCTTGGAACAAATAAGTTTTTAACTTTTACTTGTAATTCTTTTTAAAAATCTCTAATTATTTAAATAAAGCGTCAAGTTCGAGTTTTGTAAATGTAAAAAAATTATTTTGATTAATATATGCTCATTAAGCACAATCGGTGTCTTAAAAAATTATCTATAGTCCTGAAAAACTTTAGAAATCTCTTTAATTTACCAAAAAGTAACATTATGAACTAGACACATTTTGAGAGTTACGTTTTATATAATGTGTTACCACATCAACCTTTATATCATCAATCATTAAAATGTGGTGATACCTCATAATCATTATTGGCATATAATCTAATTACAGAAAGTCAAAATATGGATGAAGCACATCATATGTCACAATTTTACACTTTGGAGGCATTGCTGGTGAGATATTTTTAATAAAAAAATTTAGATATGACATATAATATTATACATTTGTTTGAACGAATTAAATACTTCGAAATATTACATTTTCATGTTAGTGGGAATATTGTTATAAGTGGAAATTTATTTCTCAATTAAAATGCATATATATAAAACTTTCTAATATGATTGTTATAGTTGTGTTTTTGGTCGGCCAACGGATTCCCTAGAGTTCGAGGGAAGCCGCTACTATGCAGCTGCCTGTGCAGGCAGTGGGAACAAAACCCTCGTTTGTGATGTTATGAAGTTTTGTGATGGGTACAATCATATCATTTTGTGATGTCAGTAGAATTGTGATGTCTAAAAAATTTATGATGGATATAATTATTTTTGTAATGTCAAAAAAATTTTGTGATGTCTTGAACTACACAAACATCACAATAAAGAGCCTTAACACCATAAATCCATAACTGCATATGCAGTTTCAATGTGATTTTTTCTATTATTAATCCATGAAACTTTTGCATTCGTTAAAACTTAATGATTTTTTCTATAATATGTAAGCGAGTCTTTTGGTGAGCTTTCAGTAAAGCATTATAATCAAACCATCTTTGTCTTTCTCAAACATCATCCTTTTCCAAAAAGTACGGTAATGACTCTTATTCACGCATCAACATCATTAAAATTTTCAAACTATTTATTTGAGAAATTTTAGTCGAACAGGCAATTTTCTTCTTTACTTTGTTTTACTTTTTTACGATGTGATAGAGAAATCATGATCACTACTATTGACATTATATGAAAATTGACAAAAATAAGACAAGCTAAAAGGTACCCTTTATACTTTTTTCAAATAACAATGGTGTAGTCTCTATAAATACTCTCTCCGTTTTTTTAAATTTTAACGTTTGCATAATAAATATTATTAATTAAATAATTTTGATTCGACTTTTTAACACAGTTACATAAAATAAAACAAAGTCAAGTGAGCTCTTGTTAGATTCATCTAATCACGTAGTTTTATAATATTAAAGTTTTATAATTTTTTATTTAAAAAAATTTGAGATATATTACTCTTTAAAAATATATATTGGATTGCGTGGAAACAAGGAATATTAACATTTTTTGAATACGTAGAAGTACATTTAATAAATAAAATAGAAGATCAATGAAACCGGCTTCGGCCCTCCTTTTTCCCAGAAAAAAAAATAAAATAGAAAATCAAATCAATCTATCAATTGTAAATACATGTGGACCAAAAAATTTGTTAAAATGTCAATTTATTTACATATGTATATATATAAACATCGCATAAAATACCAAAGATAATAATACATGCACACATCCTTTTCTTTTTTGCACTAATATTAAAAAGACAAGGGATTAAACCCCCAGGACCATCTTATTGGACAAAACCCCAAAAAAGTAAAAGAAACGAAGAAACAAAAAAAAATAAAAATAAAAAATAGTACAGATGAAAAGGGGAAAGAACTTAGGTGGTTAAATACAAAATGACTCTAACTCTACATTTCAAATTACCAAAAATAAAATTCAAAGAAAAATGAAAATTACAGTACCCCATCATTTGATCCCAATTCAAAATTGATCACCATATTTCCATAACAGACCTTCAAAACTTGGACAGGTCATATATTCAAAGACGCTGCAGTCATCCAGGCTGATCACCGACGGGTGATTGTAGCATTCCCACGAGTAATCCTGCACCGGGTTAAACAACTCCTCCCGGGCCGGGTCATACCCCATCGGGTCCAGGCTCGGCAGCTCAACTATCTCGCCGAGCTCCGCGGCATGGTCCTCCGCCGTCGTGACAGTGGAGGAGGAGGACGGCGACTGGGAGTCGATGAAAAATTCCATGTGGGCGGCCCTGGTGGCGGCGGCCTGAACGTCGCGTGGGGAGGTGCTGGTCGGGCGGGGGAGGAGGTGGGAAATCTCCGGGAAATTGAGGACGGCGGCGGCGGCGCCGCCCTTGACAGCAAGAGCCGCCACGTCGTGGGCGCGGGCGGCCATTTCAGCGGTGGCGAAGGTCCCCAGCCAGATCCGAGACTTCTTGCGGGGCTCCCGGATCTCGGAGACCCATTTTCCCCAGGCCCGCATTCGGACGCCTCTGTACACCGGATGCTTACCGCCCTCCGGCTTGGGGGAACCCGAGCCGGAACCGGACCCGATTACCTGGGTGGGCATGGGTTCCGACCCGGAAGAAAAGGACGGGTTGGGTTGGTCGTAGTCGTACCAGTTGTTAGGGTCAGCCATTGGATTATTGATTTCTTTTTTTTATTTTGCTGGAAATGGAAATAGGGGAATTGTAGTAGTAGATTACTACAGAAGGAATTGTTGTGGATGGATGGAAATGAATATGATATGATATTCCTCGTTTTCTTGGCAGGTTGTAGTGTGGGAGTTTATACAGGAATTAATCACAGATATTACATAGTAGTAGTATATAAAATACACTAATAGTAGTATTTTATAGTACTAGAATACTATACTAAGGTAAGAAGGAAATGGAGAACTTCAAAAGTGGGAGTAGGAGTGACAGAAAATGGAGTGAGTGAGGAAGGTATTTATATGAGAGCAAGGGAGAAGAGAGAAACCCCAAATGTGATAAATGCTGCTGGCAACCAAGCTTTTGTCAAGGCCCCACCACACCGCTTACACACCCACCCACCCCCACCCCCCACCTTTGAAGTTGTTTTTTTTTAAAAAACTACTCAATTTTTTAAATTATGTATATAGACTATAGTAATAAGAGTATAATACTAGTAAGAAGTTAAGACACAAAAAAGGTGGCATTTTTTTACAGGCCAATGGCTCTTCCAAAAAAAAAAAAAAAATGTGGCATTTTATATATGTATAGAGATGAAATGGTATGAAAGTGACAAAAGAAAAGAGGTGTCCATGTAGTGGTACCCTTGTGCGGCCTGCCGACCGATCCGGGATTTTTGTTTTAGCTCTCTCTATACATTTCATCATCTACTTTTCTCTTCCATTCTCAATACCTCCTCCATCGTCGTCATCGTCAACAACATGTCATCATCATCATCATCATCATTATTTTTTTGAACAATATTATGAACCATTTTTCATAATTTCTTTTGAATACATGGAGATGTACGCGTGCATGGAGAGATTGTTCGATAATACTCATATATACAAGGATGTTAACACATAATTCGATTCATATTATGCCACTATATTAATTACTACCATACCGTATTGGAAAATTAATTTTGATTAAAGGAAACTGTGCTTCGAAAGGGAATCGTCCTCTCCAAATTGACATTTGAGTATACTCCATACCTCTAAGATTAGAGAAACTCGTTTCATACACCAAATTGGTTACTCAAACTTGATTGTGTGTGCAGTACGTGTGGTATATATTTCTATAATTTGTCTTTTTTTTTTTTTCAAGAATCATAAGCAGCGTGTTCACCAAAAAAAGAATCATAAGCAGCGAAGTCAAATATTTTAGACATACTTGGGGTTGACCGAAGGATATAATATTTTAGTGATAAATAAATGCAATGATTATATATATATATAAAATTAATTTGTCACACTATAATTTCGTGGATAGCATTGTTGGTTAATCCAACTTTTAAGACAGTAATAATTAAAATACTCTTTTAAGTCTTGTTTGGATTGATAGATTTAAAATTGAATGAATAATTTTAGGAAATATATTTGTTTTTGCTCAGTATTATTATATGCTGACTCCATTTTTTTTTTTGGGTTAAAAAGAATTTATAGATCCTCTTGGAGGCATAAATGAATGATGAGGTTTTGGGTGGAAAGATTAGATCGATTATATATGGTGCATATTTATTTCTTTGTTGTTTATGTGAGATTGTATATTATTATATTTTGAGGTGGAGGCGAGTAAGTATCGTCATATAATTTATATTCTATCAGCGAATGGCCACTGAATATTATTGAAATATTTATGGTATTATTGATGTTAATTTAGGACGGGAGCTTGGATATGATTTCTATGATTTGAACATTGCTATTCATTGCCCTTTTTGTTCTATGATTCCTATCATTTATGTTTATGTTGAGGACTAAGATTCTTGTCTATGCAATTTCTTAGCTATTAATTTGCAAGTACAAAGAGATATGCACACTAATCATGCATGCAAAGATCACTTAAAAGTTAAAAGAATACCCTAATCATGTATGGATTGCAATTAGGGTATGCTATGCATGCACGCAGCTTTTGGGAGTTTTTGGTAGCTTTAGTTTTTATTTTATAATAAAAGCTCCGTTCTGTACACTAGTTTTTGGGAGCTTTTAGAAGCTTCTTTCTAGAAGATACTTCTTGTAACGTAAAAAAAAAAGCATCTACAGCTGTGCGTGCATAACAGACCATTAGTAAGTTAAAAATTTCTTGATTAACATTGACATGTACATTCATGTTTCATATGCTGTAAAAATAGTCAACTCTGGATCAATTATCTGGTAAAAATTGTCCATTATACATTGTGGGGGTATTTCAACTTTTTCAGTCACTTTGTTTGTTTATTTATTTTGGCTTAATATACATGTAATTTCCATGGACATTCATAAGCAATACATGCACACGACATATTGTGCTCAAAGGAATATTTCTTTTTGGGGATGACAAATTTAATTCCATTCAATCATTTTGGTCAGTTGTTAAGTGGTCATCTATCTTTTCAGGTATTTTTGCCGTGGCTACTCATAATTCCCTTCACAACCTTGAATCGCTATTTTTAGAACCTCTTTTTAAAAAAAGAAAATTATACTGTATTTATTTATTTATTTTTGAGAAGCCGAAGCAATATAATAGAGTAGTAGGAACCCATGCTACACAAATTATAAATAGACAAAGGTGAAGGATAAAAGGCCCGGTGGAGAATCGAACTCCTAACTTTAAAGAGTGGAAGTTATGGGACTTGATCACTTGCCCAAATACTAATTATATAATAAATTGAGCTAAACGACATCTTTTCATTTTTTTAGTTCATGTATAATAGCCGTTCTTTTTTTTTTTTTTTTAAAAAGTATATATACTTCCTCTATTTTTTTTTTAATTGCTACGAACCCACAGTGCACGCAGTCCGATACATATTTTAAATCATTAATAACTCAAGTTCGGTATAAGTAAAAATTCTAAAAGTTCGATATTTAAAAACTACAAGACGAAACGAATCTAACAACATCCTATTTGGTTATATTTTAACTTGTATAATTATCATAAATTTTTAAGCCAACGTATTTGTATATGCAGTAGCACACAATCAAATATAGCAATTAAAAAAAGCAGAGGAAGTATATAATTCGTACTTCCTCTATTTTTAAAGATTGCTATGAACCCACCCAACATGCATTCCAATGCACATTTTAAACTATTAATAACTCAAATTCGTTATATGTAAAAATTCTAAAATTTGAATATTCAAAAACTACAAGACGAGATGAATCTAACAAGATCCAACTTGGCTATATTTTAACTTTTCTAACCATGATAAAAGTTTAAGTCAAACTATATGAGTGAATAGTAGCCATTTGTCAAATGTAGCTAAAAGAAAACAAAACGGAGAAGTCTATACATATGTAAAGGTACATTTATAAACGGAAAAAAAACCAAATATATCCGTTTTGTTTTAAAAAAAAGCCAAATCTATCTTTTTTTTTTATTTTATTACCGAATTTATCCTCTACATATGCTAATTATATCCGGAAATATCCTAAATTCACTAATCGTGGAATGGCTGCTGACGTGACAATAAATTAACTTAAACCCTACACGTTGGATGGGATTTGAAGTGTCTCTCAATTAGGGCTGGGGAAAAATACCGAGTATACCGCATACCGCACATACCGTATCGAAAAAAGAATTACAAAATTTTCGGTATACTGTAATTTTCGGTAAGGTATCATACCGAAAAAAATTCTCCGTACCGTATACCTTACCGAACTTTACGGTATGGAAAATTTCATACCGTTGCCGTAGCGAACATTTTGGTATACCGATCTCCGGTATACCGAAAGTTTCGGTATGAAATATTTCCATACTGTTTCCATACCGACATTCCGGTAAGTTCGGTATATACCGTTATACCGAACATTCAGTACATACCGACATACCGTATCGCGATATATACCGCCATACCGAATATTCACTACATACCGACATACCGAACTTTCGCAATATACCAACATACCGATATTACGGTATATAACGGTATCGCGGTATATACCGATACCGTGGTATATACCAAAGTTAGGTACGGTAGCGGTATACTGCGGTATTAAAAAATTTATACCGTTACCGTACCGAAATCTTACGGTACGGTATGATACCATACCGAAAATTACGATATACCGAAAAATTCGATATTTTCGGTATTTTTTCGATATGGTATGTGCGGTATGCAGTATATTCGGTATTTTTCCCCAGCCCTAATTGAGACACACTTCAAATTTGATCCAGCGTGTAGGGTTTAAGTTAATTTATTGCCACGTCAGCAGGCATTCCACGATTAGTGAATTTAGGATATTTCCGGATATAATTAGCATATGTAGAGGATAAATTCGGTAATAAAATAGAAAAAGGATAGATTTGACTTTTTTCTAAACAAAACGGATATATTTGGTCTTTTTTCCATTTATAAACTGATGATCCCAATTGCAACAAGTTGGAATATACAGTAGTAGGAACAAGCATAAGACAAGAGGCCCAGCCCAATTCCTCACCCAATGTCAGAAAATGATTAAATTAGTGGGCATAATGCGCAGGACCTGGTGTTAATGAATATGGTCCATAACAGTTGGGATTGGTCCATAGTAATATTATAATAGGATGAAAATAATTACTAATAATTAATAATAATAATAGTAATAGTTATTATTATTATTATTATTATTATTATTATTATTATTATTATTATTATTATTATTTTGAAATAATAGTTGGCGCAATTTTGTCACCAAAAAAATAGTTGGCGCAATTTTCACAAACGTGTGTTTTCATTACTATTTTCAATTTTTTTAAAGGATATCCATTCAATTTCCATTTATAATAAAATTCAAATTTTATAAACTAGTCATGTGTTAGAATGTTATCTGAGCCCTAGCTAGAATCACATAAGTTTTCGAATTTGATATCTAAATCAAACTAAATTGAGACCTGCCCAGTTCGGCATCAATTTTTTTTTTTTTTTTTAAATTTCATTGTTTGCTTTTTTTTTTTGTTGTTATCCCTCTCTTACTCATCATGCTTCCTATTTTAATTTTATTTTTAAAATTTTAAAGTGGAACTTGTTGTCCTTGTTAGCCCCGCCTAGGTTTTTCTTGCCAAATGTGAAACAAAACGTTTGGCAACCAAGATCCACCTAGTCGGCTAGTCCTCTGGTTGGCCAACATTGATCTTCCTTTTCACCTTCATGGTCAATCATCCCCCCACCCCCAACCCCCCCCCCCCCCCCCAAAAAAAAAAAAAAAAAAAAAATTCTTATCGACCCGAGTACTTTGGGGACTCCAAATGTCAATTGATCAATGGTAGACCTTTGTGTATTTAGAATTCTATTGTTTTGGGAGAGACATGCCCAACCAAATCTCGTTGGATTAATTTTGAGCCAGATGAGACCCAAGGATACCTATATAAAACAATAATAATAAAAATAATCTAATCTTTATGCACACACCATGTGTATTAAATTGATGATACCAATATATGCATGCACCTATTGCCTAATGGGCATGTGGATGTGGTGATACACTCTAATGAATTAATGAGGTTACATTAACTAAGGTATTGTAGTAGTGGCTCATGATCGAGCTCGTGAATCACAATGCATGCATGTGGGTTAAAACTAGTTGTTGGTCTCTAACCCACAGGAGAGGAGACCCCATGATGTCGGCTTGTCCGAGTGTCAGACCAACAAGTTATGACTAGTTCTCCTCATGGGGTCGCCCATATATATATAGTAGTAATATATATGGGCCTTAATTTGAATGCTAAAACTATTATGCATGTAAACAAAACATGTGAATGTCTAGTGTTCAACATCCATGTTCATGCCTTGATCATAAGGTTAGACATGTGAAAGTCTTGAAATGTATATGCCTTGATTATGAGGTTAGTAAATAGTGAGAGGATAAAAAAGTTTATAAATAGCCTATGTAATGTATTGAGAAGTTAAGTTAGAAAAATTTTATGCAAGCTTAATACTTGTTTCATTTCATAGCCATAATTATTACACTTTATCCATTTTATTATCCCACTTTTAAACTTCCTTTCTTTCACCATTTAATCCCAATTTCCATTACAATACTTCCACTATAAACACAAGCTAATAAGCCATATACCATTTTATTGTACACATACATAAATAAAGATAGTTATTTCTATAACACGTTATCAGCACGAGGAGACTCTGTCCAGATTATCATTTGAGGTATAATCTCTTATTTCTAAATTTTCAATAAGATTATGGCTAACCTTGCAAAGCAGGAATTTGCTCCCTTAACCGTTGAAGGAAGCAATTATATGTCCTGGGCCCGAGATGTAAAAATGCATCTTACTTCAATGGGTCTGGAAGATACTATTGCTGAAGGCAAAAATCCCAGCCATCAAAATCAGGCAAAAGCCATGATTTTCTTGTGCCATCATATCGAAGAGGCACTTAAAATGGAGTACGTGACTGTGGAATCCCCACTGGCATTGTGGGAAAAGCTGAAAGAAAGATATGATAATCTTAAAAAGACGGTGCTTCCAAAAGCCCTTGATGACTGGACAAACCTGAGACTTCAGGATTTTAAAACAGTCCGGGAATATAATTCCGCTGTGTTCAAAATTACGGCCCAATTGCAATTATGTGGGCAAAAGATATCTGAAGCAGAAATGCTTGAAAAAACGTATTCTACGTTTCATGCTAAAAACACAGTATTGAGTGAGACATACCGTCAAAAAGGTTTTCAGAGATATTCTGATCTTATCACCTGCTTATTATTGGCCGAACAAAACAGCCTATTGTTGTTGAGAAATCATGAATCTAGGCCCGCAGGTGCAAAACCGTTCCCTGAGGTGAACGCGGCTCAATCATCGAAAAATGTGCGTGATCGTGGGCACTTTAAAAATCAAAATGATGATCGTGGCCAAAATCGGTATCACAATCGAGGCAGAGGTGAATCATCTCGTCAAAATAATTATCGAAATAAGCCTCGATTTGAGCAAAATCGCAGATATGATACCAGAAGGCCTTACAAACCACAACAAAGAAATTATGCAAGAAAGCATAAACAAAATGATGAAATTTGTGATCGTTGTGGAATTAAAGGCCATATGGCTCAAACATGCCACACAGCTAAACACTTAGCTGAACTGTATCAGGCCTCGAAACGAAAAGAAATATCAGGTGTTGAAGCACACCATAATGCCCACGATGATACTTATGATGATATATTAAATGATAATATCACGCACCTGGAAGCTGATGATTTTGTTGAGCCAGATACTGTTACTAAATAATATATTATATAGCTATATATATTTTACTTGTCTTTTATAATTCTTGTTTAATATAAATAATGATATCTTGTACTTCCCTTTTATTATCCATGTATAATATAAATATGCTTTTGCATTAATAATATTTATATTGCTGATGTTTATTAACATTCTTATATTCTTGTAAAGAAATGGATGCTGGAAATTCAAAAGTCGGAGATGATATCTGCCTCATTGACAGTGCAACAACGCATAGCATTTTGAAAAGCAAAAGCTATTTCTCCAATTTAAAATTGGAAAAGACCGCAGTGAAAACTATAAGCGGTAATGCAAAATGCATTGAAGGCTCCGGTAGAGCTGTTATATTTCTCCCTGAAGGGACAAAAATGGCAATTGAAAATGCCTTGTTCTCACGCAAAGCTCGAAGAAATTTACTGAGCTTCAATGATATTCGAAAAAATGGATATCACATTGAAACTTCAAAAGAGGCAGATCACGAGTATCTTTTGATAACTCGAATTGAAAATGGCAAAAAATTTGTGAATGAAAAATTGCCATGTTACTCCTCTGGCTTATACTATACAAAAATATGTGCCGCAGAAATACATAACCTAGTAGGCTTGAAAGCTACTAGTGAATTTATTACCTGGCACGATAGACTTGGGCATCCTGGCAGTGTAATGCTGAGGCGAATTATTGAAAATTCAAATGGCCATACATTGAAAAGGCAAATGATATTGAACCCAAATGAGTTCAATTGTGCAGCCTGTTCACAAGGGAAATTGATAACCAGACCATCTCCAGTAAAAGTGGGAATTGAATCCCCTACATTCCTAGAAAGAATTCAAGGCGATATATGTGGACCTATTGATCCACCGTGTGGACCTTTCAAGTACCTTATGGTATTAATTGATGCGTCATCACGCTGGTCACACGTTTGTTTATTATCAACTCGCAATTTGGCATTCGCAAGATTACTTGCACAAATTATAAAATTGCGAGCACAGTTTCCAGATCATCCGATAAAGAAAATACGCCTTGATAATGCTGGAGAATATACATCACATGCATTTGATGATTTCTGCATGTCGATTGGAATTACTGTTGAACATCCTGTGCCTCATGTGCACACGCAAAATGGTCTGGCAGAATCATTTATTAAGCGATTGCAATTAATTGCAAGACCCTTGTTAATGAAATCAAAACTCCCTGTTTCTGCTTGGGGACATGCTATATTGCATGCAGCCGCACTTGTGAAAATAAGGCCGACAAGCTATCATAGCTACTCCCCTACACAAATTGTGTTTGGAAAGGAGCCCAATATATCCCACTTGCGAATTTTTGGGTGTGCGGTTTATGTACCGATTGCGCCACCACAACGCACAAAAATGGGACCTCAAAGAAGGTTGGGCATATATGTCGGGTATGAATCACCCTCGATTATTAAATATCTTGAGCAAAAAACGGGTGATTTATTTACTGCAAGATTTGCAGACTGTCACTTTGATGAAACTCAATTCCCGACATTAGGGGGAGGAAATGATCAACTGAAAAAGGAAATATCTTGGCAAAGTCCATTTGATTTCCTTGATCCTCGTACAAGGCAATGCGAACTTGAAGTTCAAAGAATTGTGCATTTGCAGGGAATTGCAAATCAATTACCCGATGCTTTTAATGATGCTGCTAAAGTCACAAAATCATATATAAATGATGCAGCAAATGCACCAGCCAATATAAATGTCCCAGAAGGGCAAATTTCAAGTGCGAATGAACCTACTGCACGCCTGAAGCGTGGTAGGCCTTTGGGTTCCAAGGATAAAAATCCACGAAAGAAGAAAATTATCCATATGGGTGATAAATCAATCACAGATGATACTCCCGAAGGAGAAATTGATTCAACCCCCGAAAAGGTTGAACCTGAAAATATTCACCCAGAAGAAAATGAAGTTATTGAAACTTCTTTCAATTATATCAATACTGGGAAATGTTGGAACCGAAAAGAAACAAACGTTGATAATGCCTTTGCATACAACGTTGCACTCGATGTAATGGAAAATAACGAGGATCCTGAACCAAGATCAGTTGAAGAATGTCGGAAAAGAAATGATTGGCCAAAATGGAAAGATGCGATTCAGTCTGAACTAGATTCACTGAATAAACGAAAAGTATTCGGCCCTATTGTCCAAACACCAAAAAATGTGAAGCCTGTTGGTTACAGATGGGTGTTTGTGAGAAAAAGAAATGAAAATAATGAAATTGCCAAATATAAGGCAAGGCTTGTAGCCCAAGGTTTTTCACAACGACCGGGAATTGATTTTGAGGAAACATATTCCCCAGTTATGGATGGAATAACATTCAGGTATCTAATGAGTCTAGCAGTACGAGAAAATCTCGAAATGAGGCTGATGGATGTTGTTACTGCATATTTATATGGCTCATTGGAAAATGATATTTATATGAAAATACCTGAAGGGTTTAAATTACCTGAGTCTTGCAACTCAAAATCCAGAGAAACTTATTCCATCAAACTGCAAAAATCGTTGTATGGGCTCAAGCAATCTGGCCGAATGTGGTACAACCGCCTCAGTGAAAGTTTGATAAAGGAATGCTATACAAATGACCCGATCAGCCCTTGTGTATTTATAAAGAAAAATGGGTCAGAATTTGTGATCGTCGCAGTCTATGTTGACGATTTAAATCTAATTGGAACTCCTGAAGAGTTGAAAAAGGCGGTCGAATATCTGAAAAAGGAGTTTGAAATCAAAGATTTCGGGAAAACGAAATTTTGCCTTGGCCTACAAATTGAGCATTTGGAAATGGGCATATTTGTTCATCAATCAGCTTATACCCAAAAGGTATTAAAGCAATTTCGAATGGATTATGCTCATCCGCTAAATAATCCAATGGTCGTTCGGGCACTTGATCCAGCAAATGATCCATTTAGGCCAAAAGAAGATAATGAAGAGCAACTTGGCCCAGAAATTCCATATTTAAGCGCAATTGGTGCGTTAATGTATCTTGCAAACAGCACGCGACCTGATATCGCGTTTGCAGTCAATCTACTCGCAAGATTCAGCTCTTGCCCTACTCAACGACATTGGAAAGGCATAAAGCATGTTTTTCGCTATCTCCAAGGAACAATTGATCTTGGGTTATTTTACCCAAAAGACTCTCGACATGAGTTAATTGGCTATGCCGATGCAGGTTATTTATCAGACCCACACAAAGCCAAATCTCAAACAGGCTATATCTTCACGTGTGGTGGAACTGCTATCTCTTGGAGGTCAATGAAGCAGACTCTAACTGCTACTTCTTCTAATCATGCCGAAATATTAGCAATCCATGAAGCAAGTCGAGAATGTGTTTGGTTGAGGTCAATGACTCAACATATATTGAAGAGTTGTGGTTTAATCATTGAACCACAAATGCCCCCAACAATTTTATTTGAAGATAATTCGGCTTGTGTAGCCCAGTTGAAAGGGGGTTATATCAAAGGAGATAGAACGAAGCATATTTCACCAAAATTCTTCTACACTCATGATCTTCAAAAGAATGGTGAAGTCGATGTGCAACAAATTCGATCAGAAAATAATTTAGCGGATCTATTTACCAAGGCATTGCCGACTGCAACATTCGAGAAGCTCGTGAAGAAAATTGGAATGCGGCGGCTTCGAGATTTAAAATGATGTCCAAATCAGGGGGAGCATCTGATACAAGAATACTGTACTCTTTTTCCTTCACTTGGATTTTTTCCCACTGGGTTTTTTCCAAGTAAGGTTTTAACGAGGCATATTCTTCGTATTGACGACATTCAAGGGGGAGTATTATGCATGTAAACAAAACATGTGAATGTCTAGTGTTCAACATCCATGTTCATGCCTTGATCATAAGGTTAGACATGTGAAAGTCTTGAAATGTATATGCCTTGATTATGAGGTTAGTAAATAGTGAGAGGATAAAAAAGTTTATAAATAGCCTATGTAAATGTATTGAGAAGTTAAGTTAGAAAAATTTTATGCAAGCTTAATACTTGTTTCATTTCATAGCCATAATTATTACACTTTATCCATTTTATTATCCCACTTTTAAACTTCCTTTCTTTCACCATTTAATCCCAATTTCCATTACAATACTTCCACTATAAACACAAGCTAATAAGCCATATACCATTTTATTGTACACATACATAAATAAAGATAGTTATTTCTATAACAAAAACATTAATTACACACGCATTTTCTTTTTATTGTTTGGCTTATATATCTATGGTCTTGTTTATTTTTTATTTTTTTTCCCCTTTATATCATTTCATATCCCCAAGAAATCAATTTTCTTTTATTATAAAAATTTTAACGAATCAATTTGTTATCAGATGAAGATAAAGGGGATGATGAGCACTTGGCGTACTAGTCAAGTCCCCGACTCGAAACCTTTAGGCCGAGGGTTCTATTCCACACCCGACCCTTTATCCCTCTCATTTATTTCTTTGTAATTTGTGTGACATGGGTCGATCAGTGTCCATTTCCTAGCTTATATAGGCTATGCAACAAAAAAAAAAAGAGATAAGGTTTCACTACATTTTAATAAAAAAAGAAAAAAAGATAAATGAATGGATTTGGTCCCCTTGACATATTATTTCAACACCAAGATAACATATTTATGCCTATTTGTTTGATCAGTATAACTTAATTGGTCCCCTTAATATTATTTCAACCCCAATATAATTATGGATCTGTCTTTAAATTTTACTATATTTTATCCTGCAACAAGAGGTTATCTATTAAATTTTATTTTAATAGATACTCCATTATGCTAGTTCCTGAAATAGTAATAGTATTATATATGGATCCATATAATATCCTGCAAACAAGAGGTATTCATTGGTAGTAGAACTAAGGCCACAAAATTGCAGTGCATGAAAGCAAATTAAAGCCCACGAAATGACAGAGGCAAAATTAAAGAAACACAAAAATAAAGCCATCTTACATTCTAAAGTCTAAAACGCAGTCGTCTAACACAGATCCAGATGCACAGAGTTCTGAGAATTAACCAAGCATCGTCAGGCCTCAATTTGCACCAGACTTCAGTTCAGTGTCAGTATCAGTATCAGCACGCATGGACATTCAAGCAACCACCTCTCCATGCCACATCAGCAAATAACAACTCAAGTCTTGAGTTGCTCTTCCGGGCAGTGGCGGATTCAAGATTTTTTTCTTAGTAGAGTCCTTAAAATTGATGGAAGTTATGTTTAAATTAGGGACAATAGTCACAACACAAAAAATATGAAACAAACCTATGTTTTAATGAATGATTGTGGTGTTACCAAGCTTAATTAAGGTAAAAGTGAAAAAATTGTCTTCCTTAAAATAATACTCCAATTTTATCAATTTAAGTAGTGTTATGTGCTACCACACTATCAACCAAGTAAATCCGCCCCCGGGCCGCACTGGCTGCCCGACAGCTTTTTTTATTTTTGTTTTGTTCAACTTTTTTATTTATTTTTTATTCTTTTTACTTTATTTATTTAACTTTTATTCTATTTATTAATTTTCTAAAATTATATTTATAATTGTTTTTGTAATAATAATAGTATGGAAGAGAAAGAATTTAGATTGATTGGCTTTATTGGAGATGAAAAATTGGATGATGAGAAAGTGATGTATAGAAGGAAAGAGTTTGATTGCTTGGGATGGTTGGATGGAGACGGCTTAATTAGTTAATTACACACAAGCAAGAGTGAATCCACATGTCATGTAATCACAAACAACACCCCGCCACGTTGTAAAATAATGCGATCATTTCTAGTATCCAGATTAGGCAAGCCAAATCCAATGCGCTAGGGGATGAGTATTTAGCACAATTGATTAAGTCTCTAGGCTTCCAACGGAATGTTGGAGGTTCAATTCCCACCGACCCCCTATCTCTCCCTTTTATTCCCCTTTGTAATTTGTGTGGCATGAGCTCCCACCACCCCTTTTCCAGGCCTTTAATGGCTCCTAAAAAAAAAAATTCCAATGCGCTAGCGACTTCTGTTCTAAAATATGGGATATCGAAACGTACCCTTCAAATGTGATTTAGTTGGTTATTTAACTCCTTTTCAGTCATATTCCGTAATGTAATTACAGGATAATACTTTGATAAACACTACAAGAATAAACCATTGTTGCAAATAGGTATCACAAAACTAGTACTCCCTCTGTCCCAACTAAGATGTTTTGTTTGACTTCTATACACAATTCAATGCACATTTTTAATCGTTAATATCTCAAAATATATACAAGCGAAAATTACGTAAAATATATATTTTAAAACTATACAATTAGACGAATCTAACACGACCGAACTCGACTATTTTCTTCAAATATATAGTTACAATAATATTGAGTCAAAGTTGAACAATGAACAGTGTTAGAAAGTCAAACATGACGTCTTATATGGGACGGAATGAGTATTATTTTAAATTTTGCTATATTCTATTACAACGTCATAATAAAAAAAAAATACTTCCTCTATTTAGAAATGATTGATCCAGACCAAAGTTTGGTATGTACTGTTGGATTGATTTGATTTTAATTTTTATCAAAGTTATACTAGTTAAAATATAGCCAAGTGGGATCTTGTTACATTCTTCTCATCGTATAGTTTTTAAATATCGAACTTTTAGAATTTTTACTTGTACCGAACTTGAATTATTCATAATTTAAAATGCGCATTGAATTACGTGCTGGATGGATCCGTAGTAGTAAAATTTAACGGACCATATATTAACGCCAGGAATTGCTAAGTTCATATGATTTGTGAACGGGCCGGTGGGTGCAATTGCATGGAAATGCACCTCAAGGATTTATTTATTGTTAAAGCTTAAAGGTAGGCCTAGCTAGCTAGTGTTGTTAATTAAATTTGTTCTCATCATAATATAATGCCGGCCGGAATGTGTCTTGATAGCTAAATTATGGACATTTTTCTATGGAAGTTGTTGTCCATAGTAGTAATCTTAGACACCAGGATTAAAAATGTTAGAATAACAAAACAGTATGGATTTGACAAAATTTAAAAGATATAAATGTTTAATTTGGACTTTATTCCACTAACAACGTCCTTTAACTTTTATATTTTGCCAAATCCATTGTATGATATTTTGATCCCTTTTGGTCCTCCATCGTTTATTATTCTTAACAATTTATAGTCCTAATAATATTAAATTTGACCCAACACTTTTAATCAGTATTTCATTTATACCACAAACTTTAAATTTCTCATTTTTATTGATTCATTCAACAAATAAAAGTTCATCATGCTTCCGTAAACGAAAATAAATGCTAAACCTCATACCTGTTCGACCACCTTAGCTTGTTTCCAGGTTTTCTGAGCTTCGGACCGGGGTTTTACGAATTTCCTCCAACCACATGACCGCAACCAATAGTTCACCGGTTCTTATTTACTTCAGCAGTCAACACACTTACAGTATTTCGTATCTTACTTTAAGATGTAGCAGGTTTTAATAAATTAAAGAATTTGACTGACAGAAAACCTAGATTTTTTTGAAAGAAATATAAAAAGTAGTATTACATAAACACTATTTTACCTAAGGGATAAAACAGATACTTCCTCCGTTCTTTTGATATTGCACCATTTCAATTTTTGTTACTATTCATTGTTTAACTTTGACTTAAATTTTTATCATAGTTATACAAGGAAAAACATAGTCAAGCGTCTCGTCATGTAGTTTTTAAATATCAAACTTTTAAATTTTTTACTTATACCGAACTTAAGTTATTAATGATTTAAAACATGCATTGGACTGCGTGCATTGGGTGAATGTTGTACTTTCAAAAAAACGGAGGAAGTACTTAATTATTCATGTATGATGATATACATATATACTACTTGACTTTTGGGGATAAACCCTAAACCCCATATGAAAGACTCAAAAGAAAAACTACAAATAATATGTAGTAGGATTTTCCAACAAGAGTACATCAGCACCTCTTCAAGTTTAGGTAAAGGAAAATAAATTTGCATAATCTTCAAATACAGTGATGGAATGGAATGGAATAGCGTGGGGGTTTCCTGTATATATATAGTACATACTATAGCAATAATTCACAAAATCTGAAACTTTAGCAAATAAGTAATTTGTAAGGAACCATTCATTATATATATTCCTGCACTATTATTTCCATATTCTTAGTTTTCTTTTCCTGAATTTTTATTACGGGCTTTCGCCCCAGTTGCGCTTAATCTATACACTTGCACAGATTTGATTTGAGACCTGCCGAACAATTTATGGAAATTGATCATCATCATGATGTTTCCATGACAGAGCTTCAAAATCGGGACACATCGTATGTTCAAAGAAGTCGCAGTCATCCGGATTTATCACCGACATGTGATTGTAGCATTCCCACGACGAATAATCCTGCAGCTCCAGGTGATGGTAAAGGAACTCCTCCTGTGCAGCAGCTGGGCCGTCGTACCCCACGGGATCCAGGCTCGGCAGCTCCACTATCTCTCCGAGCTCAGCGGAGCCATCCGCCGCCTTCGTGAAAGTGGAGGAGGACGACGACGACGGCGACGGGGACTCGAGGAGGAATTCCATCTTGGCGGCCTCGGCGGCGGCGGCCTGGACGTCGCGGGGGCAGGAGGATGCCGGTGTGGGGAGGAGGTGCAAAATCTCCGGGAAGTTGAGGACGGCGTTGCCGCGCTTGAGGGCGAGGGCCGCCACGTCGTGTGCGCGGGCTGCCATCTCGGCGGTGGCGTAGGTCCCCAGCCAGATCCGGGACTTCTTGCGGGGCTCCCGGATCTCGGAGACCCATTTGCCCCAGGACCGCATTCGGACACCTCTGTACACCGGTTGGTGCCTGCGGCGGCCCTCGTCGGACCCGGACCCGAGTTCCTTACTGTCCGACCCGGAAGAATAGGAGGCGCTGGATTGGATGTCCAAGCAATTAGGATTAGGGTCAGCCATTGGATTGATTTATTTTGGTGGAAATGAAAATTAATTGGGTAGCTAGTAGACTAGTTGTTGTGGAAAGTAGACTGGATATATATTCCTGGCAGGTTGTATGTAGACTTGATTAAAGACTTGTAGGAGTTGTAGTTTTGTACTACTAGCTAGTTTACAGAGTAGTAGTAGTATTTTGTTGTAGAGTGATGAGAAGGAGATGGGAAAATGTGGAGCAGGCAGGGTTGATCAAAATGGAGGGAGGGAGGCTGGTGGTATTTATACTTCGGGATGTTTGAGATTCAGCGGATCGGCTAGCAGATAGCAGATTCGGAGAGAGAACTGTGAGACAATATGCTCTTTCAATATGCTATATGCTGGTCAATATGCTGTCATCCAAACAACCACAATATCTGTTTCCATAAAACTGCAACCTTTTACACATTGCACGCAGTTCAATGCATATTTTTAACGATTAATAAGTAAAATTATATTGTGTATAAATAAAAATTATAAAAATTTGATATTATAGAACTATAAGATAAGACGATTCAAACAAGATCTCACTTATTTATATTATTATGTACAACTATGATATATAAAAATTTGATTTAAAATTAAACAATAAATAATAAAAAAAAAACTAAAATATTGAGAAAGTATATATGGAGCAAAAACATAAAGGACAAATGTGATAAATGCAGCCAACAAAACCTTTTCCAAGGCCCCACCCTTCCATCGCCTTCAATTTCCTTACTATTTTCCCCCTTATACTATAAAATTCAAATCTGGTAGTTTTTTTCTTTTTTTAGTACAGTATATTTTACAACGTATGTCTTTAATTTGTTTGTTTTCAAAAGCATATATATATATATATATATATATAGGGATGAGGACTTGACTTAGCGGTCAAGTTTCCTGACTCCCAACCTTTAAGTTGGATGTTCGATTCCCCACCCCGCCCCTATCCCTCCCATTTGTCCCTTTATAGTTTATGTAGTATGGGCTCCTACTACTGATTTCCTAGTATGTATGAGCTGTTCAGAAACAAAAATAAGCAAATATATATATATGATCAAACTTTCAAATCTGGTGTTAAAAGAAACGATAATTTTTCTTTTAAATTAGACCTTATTGTATTATAAATTCAAAATTTATATAAGTAATAATCATTAGAAAACTAATATTTGAACTAAAAAAAAATAGTAGCTGATGATAGCAAGCATTCAAGTTACTGTTTGAATTGGGATCAAATTCATAAATCCAGCAGCTTATTATTATAACCAGTAATTGAGACATTTTCTAACATTGGAGTTGAAGAATTGAGTTTCTAATTAATATCATAATTAAGTTGTTGCAACAGGAATCGTTTTAGAATGAAGTAATATTCCTTTTATTTCCCCTATCTTACGAACTAGTAACTTATTAACAAGTCTATTTATTTATTTATCTTTAAATTATACTCCATTATACATAGTATATTTTTCCGGTAAGTTTTTTTTTTTTTTTTTTTTTTTTTACGGTAAGCCATTATACATATATTGACAAGTCATCTATACTATAGATTTATTAATTAGTGAGTCACGCAGAGAAAAAGAAAAGACAATTATGATGTTGACTGATTACTGATCATATTTAATTATTTATTGTCCAATAACGACTTGATCTTAGGCGGTAGTTTAATTACATGCTGATGGCAAATCGATCATTATTCAGCACACAAGTTAGGGTGCAAAATGGTTTTATGGCATCATGTGCTTTCATTTCCTTTCTATTGTTCATTAGGTTTTAATTTGAATGATTTAATTTTTTTTAAAAAAAACAATAACATTCATGTGTCTGCAAATGTGTGTGGGAGCTCAAGCTATATAAACTATAAATGAGAATAAATGGGGATGGATAGAGTCCCGGGTGGAAATCGAACCCCAACTCTAAGGTTGGAAGACAGTGGACTAACCACTAGGTCAAGTCTCATTCCCAATTATTTAAATTAATTTGATGGTTAGTATATAAATTTATTTATTGTTTATGAAGTAGTTATTTGAAAATTATACTTTCAAATAACCGGTCAGCTGGTTAGAAATTGGACGGCAACCGGTCAGTAAAGCGGTCGAAGGTGTCTGCGACCGCAACTGTTGGTCGCTAACCTCTGCGACCGCATTAGCGACCGACGTGGTCAGTCGCTAAATAAAAATCAGATTTTTAAATATTATTTTATTTTTTGTATCATCAACCGCGTTATCGATCCCAAATTGAAGTTTGGGGTCCCTAAAAAACCTAGAATAAAAAAAATTTTGTGTGCCACCAGACTCAAACCCACACACCCTCACACTACCACACACCACCTCCCTTCCTAAATTTCGTAGCCATGGAGTTTCGTACCCAGGTAAGATAGAGGAAGTATGCCCTTGTGCCGCTGTGCTCACTATTGTTTCATGTTATATTTTATAATACCTTCTATATATTATAGTAAACTGTAAAAAATTATTACATTAATTAATTTCTAATTTAATTTAATCTGGTGTTGATTTATTTAATAAATTATTTTAATTAATATTTAATAAAGTTTAATTATTAACTAATTTAATAAAACTAATTTAATTTAATATTTTCCTGGCTTCAGCTCCGCAAAAAAAATAATTTAATGTATTAAATATTTTATAAATTATTTTATTAAATAAATTTTACTTAATAAATTATTAATTTAATAAAATAAGTTTTAGAGGAAATAAATTAAATAATATATTAAAAATAAAATAGATGGAATATAAGAGTAAATAAAATAAATATTTCAATTAAAAATTACATAAAATTAATTAAAGAGAATATTAAAAGATATAACTAAATAAATAACTAAATTATTTAATAATTTTTTCAATTAATATTATTTAATATTATAAAATAAATAATTATTTTATTATAATTATTATTTATAAACAAAATAAAATAAAATAAATTTAATTATTTTTGAAATTATTTAATTATATTATATAAATAATTATTTTAATAAAAGAATTATTTATATATTTAAGAATGGACAAAAACCTTAGCGACCGCACCTTGGGGTCGCTAAGGTATTTATTTTTTAAAAATAATTTTTTTTTAAAAAAAAAAAAGAAAAATGGAAGAAATTTGCGACTGTAAATGAGTGGTCGTTATGCGGTCGCTAAAAGATATTATTTTATTTCTGGGTCGCAATTTCGGTCGCATTTTTGCGATAAAAGAAGTTGGTCGCAAATTAGCGATCGCATTTTGCGGTCGCTATTGCAGTCACAGATTAGCGACATACTTCGCGCAGTCGCATATTGGGGTCGCTAAATTGATTTTTTTCTTGTAGTGTTTACCCAAAAGGCAAAACCCAAATTTATTTATTTGTAAAAATAGTACTTGGTATTTACTATAAAAATAATGTATTTAAATAATGAATTTTAAAAGATATACTCCCTCCGTCCCATTAAAAGTGGCCACTTTCTTTTGGGCACGGGAATTTAGGTTGTGGTATTTAGTAGTTAAAGTAGTGTGAGTAAATTTGACTAATCCATCCATCTAATTTATAAGGGTTACATTTGACTTTTAACCATATTTATTATTTAACTTTGACTTAATGTTATCGTAATGATGTAAAAAGAAAAAAATAGTCAAGTGTGGTCTTGTTGGAATCGTCTAATCATATAGTTTTACAATATATATTTAATATAATTTTTATTTATACCCATTTTGAAATATTAATGATTAAACATATATAGAGACTTTGTGCAGAAAGTACAATTGTCATTATTGTGGGGTTTTTGATCATACTTAATGTTAATGTAATTCGCTTAAAAGGGAAAGTGGCCAACCTTATTGGGACACCCCCAAAAAGGAATAGTGACCACTTTTAATGAGACGGAGGGAGTATAATATGAGTATATATTGGATTAAATAACAATTACTAACTCCATTTTAAATATTTGTACTACTTTTGCATTTCACATAATCCAATATACATTTTTAATCATTAATAACTCAAATTGTATGTAAATAAATATTATAAAAATTTGATATTGTAACGTTATTAAACGAATCTAGACAACGTAACATTTCACTTGACTATGATTTTCTTATATAGTTACGTTAAAAATTTTGATCAAACTTACTTAATAAATAGTAGTCACTATGTAAATGGAGAAAATATACAAAAATGGATGAAGTATAAAAGGTATTTTCTTTAATAAATAATAAAATTTAAAAAATATGTTATTAACATTGAGTATTTTATTTTAAGTGTATTAATTACATTTATTTGACTATTTTCCTCTTTTTATTAAAACTATTGGATTAATGCAAGCATGATAGGAAGAACACTTTATGTAATGTCGGTGAGCATTTTTGTAATGTATTCACTCAATCATTACATAAATCATTTAGTCCATGAGCCAACTATCACCCCATTACCGATCATTTATACATTACAAAAAACATTGCGAGCATCACACACGCAAATATAACATTACATAAAAGCTTTCATACATCATGTCCAGTGGCGAAACAAGGAATCTCAACAAGGAGGGGCCGATTTCATTAAAAAAATCAAAAAGAAAAAAAAACTAACCCAAAACTAAATGCAAACTATTTTAAAAAATCTTTTAAATAACGTTATAAAAAAAACTTACCGAGATGGAGATAGATACAGTTAGAAGTTAGAAGTTGATCCTATACTTGTTTTCCTTTGTTGTTGTTGTATTGTTCAAACTTTAAACCCATATTTTAGAAAATTGTTAAACTTTAGAATTTGATTTATAATGATGCTGCCGGGACAAAACCTGGTATAGAGCAAGCTAGCTTTAATCCAATATAAATGGACTAATAACTATTGGATTATAAATAAATTAGGCTTGTTAAAATTTAAAAGAACAAATAAAATTTAAAAGATAATTAATAAGGGATGACCAATTTGCCATTACCTTTTCCGATGATTGCAACAAGGGATAGCCAATTAACTATATTTAGAATATATAAATATATAATATACTATATATACTTTGTGTCCAATTTTAAGGGAGGGCGCAGGCCATTGCTATGCAATGAATGGTTTCGCCCCTGATCATGTCTGCAGGGTACAGTCAACTACACCATATCCACTTCCGAATACATATATGGTGCCATATTAACGAAGGCACAATCACCGCTCCCATTATTATGCATGATAGTTACTATTCCGACCTCCATCCCATCCTAATTATTACACTTGTTATTTGTTTGTCCCTCTCAAATTTTTACATTCAATAAAAGGATACGATTAGCCTACTACATTCTATCTTATACCCACTTCTTAAAAGTTAATCACACCTACAACAATTACTATTCCCAAATTACATTATCTTTCATAATCATACCTAAAAACTAATCCCGTCCACTTGATTCCTATGCCTAGCCAAAATACACGAAGGGAGTAATTTTTATTTATTTATTTATTTATTTATTTATTAGTATAATCTCAAATTTTAGTTCAACTGCTAGATCTAATTGAAAACATGTACTACTACACCCTTCCCTGAATACATATCACGTGGATGACTGTCGGGGGATTTAATACAAATAATTAAAGATAATTTAGTTGAAGAGAAAGAAAATAATTATTCTTTGATATGAAGTGTTCATGGAATCATGGGATGAGCTACGGTGATGAATCACCCATTTATTCATAAGATGAATGTGCTATGAAATATTTTTTTTGTGTTGGTCATTGCATGATTTTAATTACCATCACAACTAATACCTTTCGTGCAATTACTCAATTTTTATGGTGATACCATTCTTATCCATTATAGCTTAATTTATCTCTATGTTTTTTGTGTTGTCATCATTATCTTTATTCCTATATGGTTTTCATTAGATTTTGTGATACGACTGCCAAAATTTTCTGGATCCGCATCCGATTTGTACTAGTAAGTGACTAATAAAAATTATCTAATAAGACCCATATTTAAACGGGAACTAATTGTCTAATGGTTTTTTCTTGTTTACATCTTGGTTTATCCAATTCTTAGTATTCTTCAAAACTCAATTTTATGAAATAGCACCAACTTTTCCTTCTCTCGGCGCTCTATCTCTTAACTCTCATCCCACCGTATTAATTCATAAATAAAAACAAGATCTACACGAATTATCCCAACTTACCTAAATCTTAAGTTCAATCCGGTTTCTATAATGGCATAACAAATGCAAGCAGCGCTAAAAATGATGTGTAGCCCTTTGTAAAGTGATGTATAGCCTTATAAAATGATGTATAGACGATAGTTTGTTTTTTATTAATTTTTTATTCATAACCTTCATCCATCACTTTTTTATAGTCACACATCATTTCATATACACATACCCATCACTTTTGAATGTGCTAGCACCTACATGCCACCAGCACCCAAACGATTTCCTCTTTAAGTCAATATACATATTTAACACTTTGAACCAAATCTAGGCATGTTGTGATATTGTAATGATAATGAGGTTAATTAACTAATTAATGTATTGTAATGAGGTCTCTAACCAAAATTCCCCACCAAAAGCCCATATGCACACAAGTTTCCGGCTATGGGGCCGCTCGTGGCGCAAAAGTAGGCTTTTTTTCATTGACTTATTCTCTATTACTCTGTTTTATTTGGACGTGGACTTGACATATTGGTGAAGTACCATACTCAAAACTTTTAAGTTGGGAACTTGATTCTCCACCTAATCTCTCTTCTTTATCCATTTATAATTTGTAAGACATGTGTTCTCATTACTATTTTTCTTATCTTTCCTAATTTTTATAGACTGTTTAATAAATATATATATTTTGTATATATATAAGCACGAGGGTAAATTGATCTGGACCCGAGATATCATTTCAATAATAAAAAATAATATTTTTTTTCAATTTATTTGAAAACCATAAATGCAATTAAATAATGCGTGACCCTACTGTACGATGATGTGTGCGCAATCACACAAATAATATATAATAAGTATAGAATATACTTATGAATTCTCTTTTCATCAACTGGACATACATGTATAGTAAACTAATTATTACATCAATTGCATAGTATACTAATACTACCTCCATTAAAAAAAAATAGTAATTTTTTTTCCAAAAAATATTTTAGAATAAATTATTTATTTCATTTTTTGGTAGAATAAAATAGTCTAAACAGTAGAAAGATAGTGAAATACTACCGTTCTCATATAAGTGAACCATTTGCATAGTAGTAACTATTCATTGGGTAACTTTGACTAATTTTTTTGACATAGTTATATAAGAAAAAAAACATAGTCATGTGAGATCTTGTTACATTCGTCTAATCGCATAGTTTTAGAATATCAAATTTTTATAATTTTTACATATATACAATTTGAATTATAAACATTTAAAATGTGTCTTGAACTGCCTGAAATGCAGGAATTGTGCATTTATATAACAACAGAGGAAGTACTCCATAAGAAAGAATATAAAATAGTATGAACCAATTGAGCAAGTTTTACACATAGGAGCTTTTGGTGTCGTCTAAGATCCCAATCTAACTATATTAAATTATTACCACCACCACCTCTCCAAGCTGTATACAAGTGTATTAATTATACTAGTATTTGCTTCCTTCTTTCTTTTTTTTTTTTTTTTTTTTTTTTTTACAGTTTGACTATTGTTCATTATATTACTTTAACATAAATTGTTATCATAATTATACAAGTTAAGATGTAGCCAAACGAAATATTATTATATTTGTCTCATCTTGTGGTTTTTTAAATATTGAATTTTTAAAATTTTATTTATACCGAACTTTAATTATTAATGATTTAAAATATGCACTGTAGTGCGCGAAAATGAAGTATATAATAATTTTTAAAAAATGGAGAAAGTATATATATATTATAATTAATATACTTGACAGTGTTGCTGTTCATAAAAACTGCACGGAGATTCTAACACATTTGCTTTCAATAGAATTTTAATGTATTTTATCATATATGCATATTGGTTTATTTTTAAGAAACTAAGTATTTTAGAATTGAATTATTCATGAACTAGTGTTTTAGTACTTTTAATTATTTTAAATATATATATATATACTCCATCTGTTCTTAAAAAATTGCAACACTTCTTCATTTCGCGTTTACCAATACATATTTTTAATGCTTAATATCTTAAATTGTGTAAAAATAAAAATTATAAAAATTTGATATTCTAAAACAACACGATTAGACGAATCTAACAAGATCCCACTTGAATATGTTTTATCTTATATAACTGTAATAAAATTTGAATCAAAATTACTCAATGAATAGTAACAACTATGCAAATGTTACATCTATTTAAAAACGGAGGGATTATATCCTGGAGGGTCATAGGTCAATTTATTTTATAAGGATTTGTCTTACGTGTTATATTCTCACACGATGGTTAAGTCCATTGACTTCCAACATGAAGGTGGGAGATTCGGTTCCCCACCGGTCCCCTATCCATCCCCTTTATTTTCTTTGTACATTGTATGACATGAGCTCCCACCAGGGGCGGATGCACATGTGGCCTACCGAGGGCACGGGACACCGCTTAAATTTGTATTGTAAGGTAAAAAATATTTATGCGTAGTTTAGTGCACCCGCTTAAATTTTTGTGGGGACCCCAAAAACTTGTGAAATCTGATTTGCGAATCGAATATGTGATGATTTTTTATCAACGATTCTCTTATTTGTACTATAGAGAAAGAAACTCTCCTCAATGTTATGAATGAAGCTCTTATTAGTCAATCCAAAGTATGAAAGACCGTAGAGAATATTTGTAAGAGGTATGTTTTGATTGTTATATTTAATATATTTAAATTTAAATATTATATTTAATATATTTAATTTTAAATTATTATTTTTGTGACCCCGCTTAATTTTTTTTTTAGATCCGCCACTGGCTCCCACCATCTCTTTTCTAACTTGTATAGACTGTTAAGGAAAAAAAAGAGGGGGTGGGGGGGGGAAGGTTGTTAAGATCGGGATCCTATATGGGATCGTTTTTCTCTTTGCAAGATCGGGATCCTAAGATCTTATAAAATTGCAATAATAGATAAACTCAATTATGCATACTAACAAGTAAAAGCATTATTTCATGTGTTTATGAATCTTGCAAATTAACTAATACAATACAGTACAAAAACATTACAATTAAACATAAGATATTTCCACATACATACATATTATGTTTTTTTACACATCATACATAAGGAGTACAAGTTCTTAAGTTTAAAATTAAAGAAAACAAGTTATTTTGATCCCAAATCATAAAAACCTACAAGAATTTTATGCGTTTAATAGGGTATGATCGTAAGATCGTAGAAGCGTTTAAGGGAGTATGACTATAAGATCGTAAGACTGTACAATCAGGATCGGGATCTTATCCAGATCTTACTAATTTTAAGATCTTACAAGGATCAGGATCGTTTTAGAGAAGTGTGATCGTAAAATCGTAACATCCTAATATCAGGAGCGGGATCTTAACAACTATGGGGTTGTTCTATTAATAACATCCGGTGGCCGGGTAAGATGGCCAAACCCAACACTCCTGAAAATACAACGTAATATTGAATCTGCAGCCCTATAGCAGATATTCTGCATATTCCATATATCTTTCTCTGCAAATGCAATGCCCCGATCGACCAATAGTTCGTCTTCCTTCATCCGGTTAAGTCCCATGGCGTGCTTACAATCAATTTAAAAAATGAGTAGTTTTAACAATTATATACTACTACATATTTATATCAGTATTCTTAACGTAGAACGGCTAAATAGGTAGTTTTAACTATGTTAGGTCAAAATAATAAATCACGATTTTTAACAAATTAAATGTCATACAAATTAAAATGAGACAAAGGGAGGCATAGGGGATCAGGTGAAGGAATCGAACCTCCAACTTGAAGGTTGGAAGTAGTGGGATTTTCTTATGAAAATGTCCCATATCATCATATCAATATAAATGCAAAGCACGAGAATTAATGGATTTGGTCCCTAAATACTATTTCATGGCCAAGATATAATATATATTATATTTCAATTTGCTGATCCAATATAAATCAAAAAATTTCGCCAAAAAAATATAAATCAAAATTAAGGGTCTGTTCTGCACGCAGAGCTGTAGCTGTAGGGAGTTGAAGCTAATAGGGAGTATCTTATTATTTTTAACGCTACAAGAAGTAGCTTCTAAAAAAAAGCTTCCAAAAGCTCTCAAAAGCTAGCATACAGAACAAAGCTTTTGTTTTTTTTTTGGATAACGGTGACGTGAAAACGTCGGCAAAGGGGAAAAGTTAAAAAAACTACAGCAAAAGGAAAGGAAGAGACAGAAAGCTAGTACCGGGGGAACCAACTCCCCAAATAGTCTGCAGTGAAGCTAACACGGACGTCATCAGGCGGAAAAGCCCAAGTCGTGTAGAAGTCAATGGATTTAACACCTTTCTTAGCAAGAATATATGCTACCATGTTACCCAAACTCTCGAAAGTTGCGTGCAGAACAGACCCTAAATAACTGAAAACCCTACCATGCTAGCTAGCTGCATATGATAATTAAAAGAAGAAAAATAAAAAGAAATACTATAGAATGCAATGAACGCTGCTTGAATCATGTAAAAATAAAAATGGAGAAAAGCATAAAATATAAAGAAATATTTATACATACGAAAATCTTTTGCGTGAATTGCCGGGAGGAACGAAAGGCGCGGTCCGGCAGGAATGAAAGCTAATCCATCGGCTAAGAAAGAAGGTTCTTTTCTGCACCCCTATGAGTCCCCGGTTTGATCTGAATCGCGAACTGGCCACTTGTTTTTTTATATATATCTAAGAAATATAAAAATTAAGGGAAAAAAATAGTTTTCAATATAAAAATTGGGTATTTGGATTTATTTTTTTTTTTTTTGCGAAGCCGAGGCCGGATGGGTATTTGGATTATTGGGGTGATATTTTCATTTTCCATTCAAAAATCTAAATACATTTAACAAAAATCAAATAATTTTGGATGAAAATAAGTTGAAAAAAAATAATTAACTTTTTAAAAAAAAGTAAAGATTGGAATGTATTAAAAATTAAAAATGGAAAAAATGTATGAATTGAAAAGAATGTGGCTGTATACCTAAAATTTTAAACATTTAAATTGAATACCGCCACAATTTGAGTCCAAAAATCTTTTATAAAATAGGAATGAAGACTTGATCTAGTGGTTTAGGGTTTAGACTTGGTCTAGTGGTTATGTCTCTTAATTTCCATCTTTATGGTTAGGTTTTCGATTCCAACCCGTCATATCCCTCATTTTAAGCCATATTCCAAGTACTGCTGATTATATTCTTCCCGCCTAAGGTTTAAACATCCTAGTTTTGCCTCGAGTATCTCGTATCGTGAATCTAGTAGATGTTTAAATACTCATCCACCACACGGTCACACGTTGACTCAAATACTATATTTAACACCATCTATAAATTGTAGTATGATATATATCAGGTATAAAAAAAAAAAATACTCCATATGTTTTTTGTTGATTATTTTGTCTTCCCGTCAATAGCCATTCGATCAAAATTGTATTAATGGCATGATGTCACGGATTCGTGTGCTTCTTGTTTGTTTATTTGTTTGTATATTATTAATTTATTTTTACGTCTCTATTTTGTAACATCTCATATTGATTGGAGAGGGAAACGAAGCATGTCTTAAGAGTGTGGACACTTCTCCCATGTAGACAAATTTTAACGCTGTGAGGGAGGCTTGTCCCAAAACGAACAATATCTACAAATGGGTGGGTGTGATCGTTACATATTTTTCTTAGGACTAGGGTACTACATATTTGAAATATATATATAATATCACATCCAATCTTATGGTTAGAAATTCGAATCTCCACCTCTGTAGTAATTTTCTTTCTTTATTTATTTTATTTAATCTTTTAATTTGTGTGGTATAAACTCCCACCAAACCGGCAAATTGCCTCTTGAATCCAAAATGTCTTTTTCAAAGCCATGTAGGCATATATACTACTTGCAATTGCAATTGCAATTTGTTTAAAGATTACAAATGTAATTAAATAATGGATGGTCCAAACCATACAAGTTGAACGACACACGTTTATGGAAGTGACGCGGGACTGTTTACATATCATCTGAGAAGGGATTCGAACCGCAAATTTTTTGGTACACAGTTTCCTGATAATCCTTTAATTGCGTTTTTTTTTTATTAATTATTTGATTGGTTCAAACATACCAAATGCAGTTGCCCTGAGTAATTTGAGACTCGGAAGCTTAAGCATAAGTTTTGGGTTCGAACCTTTGGGAGAGACAACCCTCCAATACTCGCATGATCCTCGAGAGATTCGTTCGACCCTGTTTGGCTCTGCTTGTGCAAGCCAATGACTTTTTTCTCCTCAAGGGAGGCAATCGGAAAATGATCAAACCGATTACGGGTCCAAGAAATTAATAATGCGCCCAAACTCGATTGAATCTTACTATATTCAAACGACAAAGCTTGATACAAGCGGAAATCTACCAGTTGGTAAGAAACAACGGCTGATTATCCGGGAAATAGCTACCAAACTACCAGTTGTTGAGAAACAGCGGCCGTTTTGGAGAAATAACCGCTAACAACTAAGCTAGATTCTAGGAAAGCTTGTAAAGGAAAGCAGTAAAAGATACAAAGAATTAAATTGGAATAAAGAAAATCTTGGGGTGGATTGGTCTCTCTTCATTCTGAGCATGGCATCCCTTATTTATAGTCGAAGCTTGATAACCGCTCCTTGGCCACATCTTGAGCCGATTTCGAGTATTCCTTTTCGGCTGTTCACGGCCGATCGATCTCTTCGGCCTACATGTTCATGCTTCTTCCGCGCACTTCTTCTTTCTTTTCTTTCTTTTTTCCTTACTCATCCACCTACTGTTGGGGCTTCTTCTAGCCCAATTATCTGGCACAATCGTTCTTTCTCGACCCAATATCTTGATGGCCACAACAGATGCAGTGAAGCCTATGAATACCTAGCATTCACTTTAAAAAAAGCATATAAAGCTGTTAAACGAGTCGAACAAGTTTGAGTAGTTGATACTTGATCAGCTGCTAGTCTCGTTTAATAAATGACTTAGCCAAGCTTGACCCGTTTATCAAAAATCCGTACAATTAACATTGCCTTGATTTATTAAGCTTCAACGAACTAACTCATCTCGAATTCTTAACCAATTAAGCTAAGATCAAGTTCAAAAGTAGTTAACTAGAATCAACGTTTTGAGTTTGCAATTAAATGAGCTAATGCTTATTTGAGGCACTCGTTAAATTAAACAATTTAATACACTTTATATAAAAATTCAATAAATATCTAATAAAATTACATCTAATTTAGAATTATTATATTTTGGTTAAAACTATTTGGTTAAAATGCCAGATGTTCAAATTATTATAAATATTTCTATTTTTTCCTAAAATTTATTTTACATAAATAATTAATTATTATTATATATTATGTATGCCTATCTTACAATTTCATTTTTTTTTATTTTATTTTTATTAAAAGAGACCCAAGACCTTTTGTTTAATTTAAATATTACAAGAAATTTTTTAAAAAATTTCGGTAACGGAAAATTTTTGCTTACCAAACCTCAAAATTTGATCGCAAACTTACGGTCGAAATTCGTTAGCTACCAAAAGTTTAGCGACCAAATTCAATAACTAATTAAATACTAAGAATATTCTTGTAGTGAAAAGTTGATAGAAACTCGTATCACACAAATTTATTACCAATTGATATGGTATACCGTATACACTTGTTTTCTATGGTAACAATTTGTGCGGTACCAAAAAAACAAATGGTCTTTTTTTGTTTTCCTAATCAAATTATAGATATTATTTCAATTTTGTTAAGTTTAAAGAATATTATATTTTCATGAGTGTGAATATATATAAACCAAATTTTGTTAATATCTTTAGCCTGCGAAGAACTTTCCTTGGCAAAACGCTATGACAGACATTAAAAGTCAAGACAATACCTTTGTAAGATTCCATCTTCAGAGATTGGTGGGGGTGTTATGTTGAATTAGTACAAACGTGATGAAAATTGATGTTTTTTTTTTTAAGATTATTATACTGTTATTTGATAATTAACACTTTAACAGAAGAATTGTAATTAATTGTATTTAATTTTAATAATATTGATCAACATAAAAAAAACAATAAGTGGATTTTCAGAGTTTAGAGTTTGAAGTAAAATTAATTTTTAACTGAAAAATAAATATTTGAGATCATTGCTTGTATCTTTCTGAGCATATTTTGATATAAAACCAGCTTCGGCCCTCCCTTTTTCCCGGAAATATTTGAGATCATTGTAGGTATTGATATTTGGTATTAAAATTAGAAGGATAACTTTTACAATTTAAAATGGATATTAAATACATTGGCTAGAGAAAATGTATTTGTAAATGAAAAAACCATATCACCCCTAACGGAGATAGAGGACTTGACCACTTGGGGACAAGTTGATCGGCACCAATTATGTCGTGTAACTATAGATGACACTACTATTTTCTGAATTAATATCTATTTTGTCTCAAAGTTCCCTCACAAACACATACTACTATTGATGGGACTTTTATTACACAAAAATGAGCATCATCATATTATAACTATGCAATATGTTTTAGCTCTTTAATGCTGTATTTTCTAACCTTTGTTGACTGTTTCGAAAAAAAATTATTTCTGCTGTAGTTTTTCTTTTTTCTTTTTTGCCGTCGCTTGTGGCATCCTACTCAAAAACAGGAAAAAAAAAAAAACAAAACAAAACAAAACAAAAAAACAAAAACAAAAAAACATAGACTGGGGCTATACATTACTCCATTAATTTATGTATTCATCTATCTATTTTAGTTTATGCTTCATCAAACCAACGTTCAATGCATTGAGTTGTTTATATTCCTATTTTGTAAAAAAATAAACGTATATTTCCCATTTGGCCACAGCCGATCACCAAACAGAAATATGCAACTACTTCTTCAAAGAACAAATCGACGACACATTTACCTGAACCGAAGCAATCCTATCCAGACGTATTTTTCTCCATGTAGCTTATTCTTGCTTCCTCCTGCTCAGTCCTAACATATAACTAACACATTAGTATGAATGTAATTGCCAACACCTAAGTCCTAAGGTACATTAACATAAATCACCATGTGTCATTACAAGCACATCACTTAACACCACAGTTTTTCATTTCAACCATCACATACATGCCATATGCTTTCATCAGACCTTTTGAAGCTAATAATACCCACGACAAACTAATTTTTAGATCTTGCAAGAATTGTTTCTGGTTAGTTTTTCGATCCGAGCTCAACGAGCATAGTCAATAAAGCCTCGCACATTTCACAGGCGTCTGGCTCCGTGGGGTTTCTTTTCCAACAAGAGTACACCATCCAGGAATGGTCGAGTTTTAAGTTGGGCCTGACAACAACAGAGCCTGGAACTTCAGCATCGCGACACGTCACAAGGCCATCGCTCTTCTCCCCGTATCGTAGCTGCAGGTGGAGTGCGCTGAGGGCCATGGCGGCAGAAACGGGGAATATAACGGGCACCTTGCGAGATGCCAGTGCAGCTTCTTCCACATCCTCACTGAAATAATGAGGAAGCCAAGGAAGCTCGGCATGTGCAATGTGTGACATCGTCGCAATGACGCCCGGGCCGATGCTTGCTTCGGAGTGAAAGGAAACAAGAGGAATGTTGTCCGGAAGCTTGTGGTTGTGGATGAACTCCATCCGTTTCTGATAGGTGAGATCCTCCAGTGCTCTTATGTCACCCTTTAACACAAGGATCACTGTTATTTTCAACTTCACACACAGTTTGACAAAAAGAGAAGCAAGAAACTATTTTCTGACAGTATGAGAAATAGTAGAGATGTATTTCTGCCCAAAATATGAAAGAACATAAGTGTGCCTCTTCAAGAAGAACGAGAAAATAAATTCGGAAACTAAAACTTTTTATCTATCTGCAATTCACACGTCAGGTTTTGAAGGATAATAAATCATCTCAGGGTTCCCAAAATAGACTAGCAAGCTAAGCAGAACATGCTTAGCACCTTTGATAATAGCACCTTCGATCACTTTGTCAATATCACATGCTCCTATGACTTAGGAGAAGATATATATTCTTCTTCGGATTTAAATTTGTCAGATAAGAATGATACTGAAAAGTGAAAAAGGGATGGTTTACTAAATAAATAAATAACATAATGACATATTTCAGATCATTATGCATGGTTCCTCCAGTGATATAGTGAAAGGATATTTGCGATTGGTAATGAATGCTACCTTAATCAATTTGCATATCAGAAACTCCATGATTCGACGGGTTTCCTTGTCAGCAACCTGACCTTCACGGAAAATATCAGATGCAATGGGTGATCCACCATATGGACTCTGCACTAGAGCCAAACCTGCAACTTTATCTCTCAATTCTTGGGAATAAATTGACAAAGCAGCTGCAGCATCAACTCCGCCCTTACTGTGGGCAAGCAGCATCACACGCTTGCCAGCCCCCCAGTACAGCTCCTCTATGTATTGCTTTAGCTCCCATGCATTTTGTTCAACAGATGCCTTCATTGTGTATTGAAAACATTAATGAAATGTTACCATCTGCTTCAGTAAGAAATAGAGAATAAAGCAATCGGGCCAACAATGCCAAGATTTCAGTATATGCTACCTCGCTATGAATTTTGGCAATATGGCAAGCAAGACCCCTCTTCGAGAAGAACCTCTTGGTGCTTACAAAATACAAGGGACCAAGATTGCTAAAAAGTCCTAAAATAATTAAGTTTAGGGGATAATGCATCACATGACAATAACAAGCATTAAATCAGAAATGAAAAAAAAAAAAAATTGCAAGACAGTGGAACTTGTAAAACCTGGGATCAAAAGGTAAACATATGAATCAGGTAGTTTGTGAATCCCATTCCTGAAAGCAAAGAGAGAAATTTAATTTCTCAACAATTGATTGGAAAAGTAAATGCAACACGACATAAAAATAAAAAATGAAATAAAGTATTTTCCCCACAGATATTTATCAAATCTAAAATATTGCTAATTGTTGATAGCATCTGCAATCTCTTACAGAGAATGTAGCACAATGCAACTCACTAAAGTAAAAAAGTTGAGTTCAATTATACCCTAACGTACAGTCTAAATTTTTAATTGTACACGTGTATAACTTAAAAATA
The DNA here is from genome assembly GCA_030278955.1 of Hygrophila difformis. Lineage (NCBI taxonomy): Eukaryota > Viridiplantae > Streptophyta > Magnoliopsida > Lamiales > Acanthaceae > Hygrophila > Hygrophila difformis. The sequence goes on from JAOANR010000221.1 coordinate 83,456, forward strand.
TGTATAAACAGATTTACTTAATAACCTTTGCAGTTTAATGGTACTTTTAGTATAATAAACTTGACTTATTACTGAATTTGTAGTAAGTAATTAGTTTGAAATGTAAACTTAAATCAATTTATACAACCATTTTTAAATAATTGTTTCATTCTTCCTCCATTTTTAGTTGATACATTTCCATTTTTTTGGGGATAGATTGAAATAAGTGATGTGTTACATTTCACCCAACAATGCCCCATTTTCGGTCTTATGTGAATTTATTTGAATGTTTCTGTAATAAAATACGACGAGATTTTGCAACTTTGGAGTTTTACAGGTTGCATGATATCAATCTATCAACTGTTCCTGTAAAAGAACACAGTGGGTGTATGTTAAGAGGGTTTGGAATGGACCAAATCTACATTTGATATTAATCCATTCCCATTCTGGTTCCAGTATGGCAACCAACACCCCCCCCCCCCCCCCCCCAAAAAAAAAAAAAAAAAAAAAAAAAAAACTCCAACACTGGAAAGGTTCCACGAAGTGAGAACAAAGTAGCACTCAAAGACAAAAGACAAGTACTAAAACAATCAAGGTGAATAAGAACTTGATGTTTTTGGCTATGATGTAGTTTTCCGCAGGCCCATTGACATTTGCCCACTAAATTCACCAAACATTGTGCCTGTTCCACTTTTGAAATCGAAGGTTTCAGCATTTTAATATGGAAAACAATCAAAATCACATAACAGTTTCTAGCTTCTATTATCATATTGTGATGTGATGAGCTGAGCTAATCCACATGCTCAGACTGTCAGACTGAACTCTTAATACATACTCCCTCCGTCCCATATTTATCTTCTTACTTTCCGTTTTTGGACGTCCCACATTTATCTTCCTACCCCAAAAAGGGAATTTTTTTTTTACTAAAATGTCCCTACATGTCCATATATTTACAGAAAAACCAATCCTTAATTTTACTAACAATTGCACTACAAGACAAAAAGAGATAAATTTACCCCTCAAAAAGTACACATGAAAATAATAAAATACAACTTTCTTAAACTCCGTATCTACAGTGTCGAAGAAGATAAATATGGGACGGAGGGAGTACAATTTAATTACCCTACCCTAAGAAACCTAGCAACAGATTCAGAAACTGAGCAAGGCTAAGTAAATTTTGCGCAACACATTATGCATCTAGTTATGAGATACTGACCTTCCAGGCTAAGCATGTTGAGTCAATTAGGACAAAGGTATTATGCCTAGAGGGACAGCATTAATATAATTTCTGCATCAAAATAAATTATACTCTCAATGGCAATTTGTTACCTAATGTCTTGCAACAACTCCTGGAATCTAGCCGAGCCATCCTCCACAGGAGCCATTCCAGTAGCAGACTGTAACCACCCAATTTCACCCGAAGAACCTTGTAAAGTTATCGAAACTCGGGATACAATGCTATAAAAGTTCCAGAACAAAAGTTATCAAGACACAAGGAAAGGAAAAATAAAAAGCATATTGCTTCCTAAACTCAAAAAGGTGCTCTTATCTATCTTTCTCAAAACCAAAGTAAATCCTTTTACCTCTGCACACGAGCTTGCATACGTCTCATTTGATAACAAGAAAATCTCCAAGATGCTACAGCTGATCTCCAAACAAATTCGAAACATAATACAGGCAGCACCAACCTACATCCAACAGTAGCCAACTGCACTTAATCTACAAATAAAAACTCAAACAAAGCATGAAATAGTACATGGGTTAAGCAGGTTCAGATTTAATCTCAGCCAGATCATGGCTTTGAACTTAAACAATAACTTAAAATTCACATGGTTGACTCAACAAAGGTTCAGAACGATAACATTACCCTTTAAAAATGAAGTGGATGCTCCTATAGTAATTTCTATTTACAATTTCTAATTGTGGATTGTCAAATGAAGGGTCCTCCATATTTGAAGCATCATCTTGTTGTTGAAACCCAAAACTTGCATTGCAGTTAAAATACGTTGAAGAAGATGGACAATCAGGACTAAATTTGGGGTCATGGCAGGTTGCAGATGCAGAATGCTGACCATAATAATTGATCTCAGAATCTTCTAACCATCTATTCAAATCCCTTGACACAATATCTCCTGCATGCAAGGATAAAATGTCACATTCAAAGATTACTATAGAATCATGTGCATGAGGAAGAATAAAAGCTCACCAAGAAATTCAATTACTCTTCGAGCTAAATACGAAGTTAAGGTCACGAGACGGGAAAATAGGTCCTCCATTTCCGAAAATGAAGAACAGCTAATTGCAGAAATATTATTGCTTTCCATGGCAACAGCAAGACCTGACAAGTAGGCCTGTACAAAAAAGAATGTTGAAATTAGATTGGACTCAAAGTTTCAGAGCATACAAGAAAAGAATGACAAATCATGAGACAGAGAAAGGTTTCAGTTTAAGCAAAATAATGGGAATATGGACATAGTCTCCCACAATATTTAGAGGTGAAGCTTCACAGTGGAAGAAAGAAGTAAAGAAATTGTGCATTAGGCTCAAACTTGTGTCCACGAAGACTATATATCTGGAAAAAGATCATGAATTTCCTCAATAGTTACAAATTCTCATAAGACATAACGGGATCAGAAATAACTTGGATAATTACTAAAGTACTAACCCAATCATTCAGGAATTAGATAACTACTAACTCAATGACAATATACTTTGATAATAAACTTGTAAACCAACGAACAAAACTACTTGACATTTTTCGATTTCAAAATGCATGCTTTCGCTAAATGCCAAAGTGACCGCAAACAGAGAGGCTATAAAAAATTAGAGAAGCCAATTCCAAAAAGAGAACAGTAATTAGTTGAAATTTTGCAGCAACACTAAAATTCAAGCATATGACCAAATAGACAAGAAACTGTTGGTGCCCATATCATAGCCCCACTCTTCCCCACAGTTTCCTGACAAATCAAATAGACGAGAGTGCAGGCATCCTAAATTTATGTGTGACGACCTAAACAGTTAGATCAACCAAAAATGAACTCAATATCATAGTTGACCAAAACACTTATGCATATATGAACTATGGGACGCGGAGATCCTGTGTAATTGGACGGCATGGAACAAATCGAACTGAAATCTGCAAGATGAAACTGCCTGATCATTCTCAATACATAAATTTCGACAAATCCCAAAATATAGACACAAAATGTATCCCATTATCAGATTGAAACAATTGAAAACCCAAGCCCATTTGAAATCATTATAATGAGAAAGAGGGATGCTCACTCAAATCTCCTGAAAATGACAGTCAAAACGGAAGCTTGCCCCAAAAAATCATAAATCACCGAACCGCAATCAGTTGCCCTCTTCTTTGCTGAAGCACGCACACATATTTATATGCATAAAGAAAAGCAAATTGCAGAAGGAAAAAAAAAACAAACAAAAAAAAAAACAAAAGCAGAGAGGAAAATCTAGATGCCCCAATTTTCCAATAACTTTTTTTTGGTGACAATTTTCCAATAACTTTAATTATGCGACAAGCAATAATAAAATCAAACTAAATTGCGTAGATTCGCCATAAATGCGGTAACGACGGCGGGCGAATCACGAATGCATTTACTTTTTGAGTAACCGGATAGTAAAGGGATTAAAATTGGAAATGGAAACCATGGTTAGCTCAATGGAAGAGGCAAAAGCAGTGACCTTTTTAGGAGGAATACCTCTGATTCGATGGCCCACGAATGCCCCATTTCAGAAATCAATGTCGAAACTCGAAACCCAATAAAATGGGCTCTCCTCCAAAACTTTAAAAAAACGAAAGAACCCCCCAAGAATTGAATGACGAACTACTTTGGCGCAGGGCGGATTGGTGACTTTCAATGCAGTGTACGTAGGAGACGAGATTTTGGCATTCTGGAGTAGAAAAGAAGCAGCGGAAGTAGTAAATGTGGGGTGCCCGGTGCGGACCGTGCGGTGTTAATTATTACAGTTTGTATTAAAGAAAAGGGGCAATGCGATCATGCGAATTCGTGGTGAATACAGGAAAAGGGAGGCAGAGCACACGCGTCAGAGGAAGGAGGAGGGTGTGGTACGTCAGCAAATTCCAAATTTGGAAGTGAAAAGGGAAAAAGAAGGGGCGAATTGGAATTGGGGTTCGCAGTTTGCTTGGTTTGAACTTTGAACGAAAGCTAGTGTAGCGTGTGGCAGTAAACCATAGATGTTAAAAGATCCCATCCTTATCATAGGATCTTATGATCATATCCTAAAATGATTCCGATCCTTACAGGACCTTAAAATTAATAAGATCCCGATCCTGATAGTAGAATGTTACGATCTTATGGTCATACTCCCTTAAATGCTTCTACGATCTTACGATCATACCCTCTTAAATGCATAAAATTTTTGTATTATTTTATAATTTGGGATCAAAATAACTTTTTTCCTTTAATTTTAAACTTAAGAGTCTATATTCCTTATGCATGATGTGTAAAGAAAACATAATATGTATGTATGTGGAAATATTTTATGTTTGATTATGATGTTTTGTACTGTATGTATTAATTAACTTGCAAGATTCATAAACACATAAAATAATGCTTTTACTTGTTAGTATGCATAATTGAGTTTATCTATTATTGCAATTTCATAAGATCTTAGGATCCCGATTCGATCCTATGATCCCGATCTTGCAAAGAAAAAAACGATCTCATATAGGATCCCGATCTTAACAACTTTGGTAAACACAGCCCAATAGAAACAAGTCTTCAATTAATGAAAACTTGGGAGGATTTTGAACTCGGAGAATTCAAAAAGGACAATATAGCCCAATATTGTTGTTGAATGTTTGGAGACAATTGTTAAATTTCCAATATTTCAAAAAGGACAGTACCATTGAACTCTAGTAGTAACGCTACCCACCACACCCAAAATTACATAGTTCAATTCCATTTTTTAAAAAAAATAAAAAGTTTGGATACTCATTATAGTCAATATAAATGCAACTTATGCAAGGACTCCTATATCAATAAGAAAGCTAAAGCTATTTAGTGACAAAATTATAAATGACTAATTTAAAATTGTATTTGGATAAACGTAAAATTAAGTAGTGATGTGCGTTATGATATTCTTTTTTATTTTTTAGAGTGATATTTATTTTGAATTAGAGGAATACAATACAATATCAATATGAGATTAAAATAGATCTAGATCAAGCTAGTCGGGATATTTTGGAATATTATAAATAGCAAGTATTTTTAATTTTATTACACCCACTAAATTGCGTTTAGTAAAGATAAATTAGATATACGTAGGAAAATTTACAGTAAAATGGGTATTCACATTATCGGATTGGAGAATTATGAAAATTTTCTAGTTGAGACGACAAGCTTGAGAGTTTTTTTTTAAAAAAAAAACTTTGACACTCATGTGTCAGCAAATATATATGAGAGTCCAAACTACATAAATTATAAAAAGGATAAATGAAAAAGATAAGAGAATGGGTGGGAATCAAAACACCAACCATAATGTTAGAAGTAAGAGACATGCTTGAGAGTTGAGATTATCAATTGTTAATTTTTCTAGTTTAAACCAATACTTAGCTCTTTAAAGTGGACTGTTTTCCAAACCCAATCCGGCATCTTCACTTGACTTGGCCCATCTGCTTAGGCCCAACTTACATCAATTTGAATTTTACATCAAAAACAAAAAAAAAAAAAAATTACACAAATGATTTTAATTTTTTTATTTTATTCAATAATAAAAATATAAAAGAATATTTTTATAATTTTATAATCTTCATTTTTTTTTACTCGCACTATATTATTTCTGTAGATAATGTCGTATCATCTCATTATCACATAATATCATATACTCCTATATATATAAAGTTTTGAAATATTATCATTTGAAATATTTTGTTCTAATTATTATTATAAAGTTTTTACTTTATGTAGTACTATATTATATTGCTATGTGATAGGAGTGAAACATAATCTTGTTTTAGGGAAGAAATACAATCAATGAATTAATAAAATAAAATAAAATAAATTGATAAACATGTTGGGGAAAATTCAAAGTCAACTGTGAGACGATGGCGTTATATTTGGACAGGACAGCGTTGAATGAGTTATGAGACAGTTACGGATGAGACGTCCTTTGTCAGTTTTCTTCAACTGCTTTGCTGGCATTTGCCTTCTATTCACACTTCCTATGGTTCCTCCTAGGGGTGATATCGAGTCGAGTCGAGCCCGAGTAGTTAACTACTTGAGCTTGACTTGACGGGAAATATCACTACTCGAGCTCGAGCTCGAGCTCGAGTCGAGTAGTGATTTTCGAGCTCGAGCTCGAGCTCGAGTAGCTTGATTTTTTTTTTTCTGGATTAGCCTCTTACACTTCCTCTGTTTTTTTATAAGTGTTACGGACCCACCCAGCACGCAGTCCAATGCACATTTTAAATCATTAATAACTCAACCGGTACAAGTAAAAATTCGATGTTAAAAAACTACATGACGAGATGAATCTAACAATATCTCACTTGGCTCTATTTTGACTTGTATAACTATGATAAAACTTTAAGTCAAAGTGTTTGTGTGAACAGTGTCATATTTCAAAATGTTGCATTTATTCAAGAACAAAGGACGTATTATGATTTTTTGAGTTGTTTGACCTTTTTTATATTTTGGGTTTGATTGATTAATTTTATTCATTATCAATAGAAGCCAATCAAAAAATCAGATTCATCTAAATAAAATTACAATTATTTATTCCTAATTTAAAACATACACTTTACACACAAGCACAATTTTTTTTTGTTTATTCCAAACATTTTTTTTACACAGGAGCCAAAAAGACATCAATCATTTGTGATGAGTATGATTTTAATTGGCTTAAAAAATTGGATTGCGACAAAAAGGCATATTAGAAAGCTCATGACAATAGAAACATACTACACTAAATAAAAAAAATATATTAATCTAAATTTGTGAGTAGAATAATGTGTTCCGTCAATTACTTAGAATATTCCAATTATAATTATTGATATGAAATCTCAAATGACAATAAAAAAAACTCACTGGGATGATAGGGTGGTATATGAGGAAATTGATTTTTTTAAAGCATATGAAAAAATTGATGAATCCAGAAATGGATAGAGAAAACAAAATATTGACATGGGCTTGTGAGAATAGGTAATGGACTTAGAATATTTTGATTATAATTATTGATATGGGTTTGTGAGAATAAGTAATGGGCTTGTGAGAATGGTAGGAATTTTTAAATATAAAATAAAATATAGTAAAATTAATTAATAAACGAGTACTCGACTCGATACTTGACGAGTATCATATTCTTCTACTCGAGCTTGAGCTCGATACTCGATTAAAATACTCGATACTCGACTCGACTCGAATTTTTCGAGTACGAGTCGAGCTTTTTCCGAGTCAAGTGCCGAGTCGAGTTCGAGTAGCACTACTCGTTAAACACCCCTAGTTCCTCCTTATCAATCTCCAATTTTAAAATCAATAAACCCATGTTTCTATAATTTGCTGATGGCATATACTTCTTCCGTTATTTTTTAAATGTCACGTATCCACATTTCACATAGTCAAATACGTGTTTTTAATCCTCAATAACTCAAATTGAATACAAGTAAAAATTATGAAAATTTGATATTCTATATTCACATTTCACACAGTCAAATACGTGTTTTTAATCCTCAATAAGTCAAATTGAATACCAAGTAAAAATTATGAAAATTTGATATTCTAAATCTATATGGTTAGACGAATCTAACAAGATCCAACTTGACTATATTTTATCTTATATAATTGTATTAAAAACTCGAATCAAAGTTACTCAACAAATAGTGACAAAACCTCAAATATATCATTTATAAAAGAACGGAGGAAGTGCATAATTTTTATGTTATGCACAGTAACCAGTTTGCATATACTCCACTAATAGTAATTCAAGGAATTTTTTTTTTTTTTTTTGGAAGAGCAATTCAAGGAAATTGAATCACTCAAACAAACACCCTTATTGGTTTGTAAGAGACTAATTAATAGGTCAGACAATTTTTATTTTTTTTTTTACTTTTTTTTAATGGCTTTTAACTTTTATTTCTAGTAATGTTACTGCAACTTCAGCAGAATATGTACATAAAATTTCAAAGCATTTCAACCATGACTAGATGCATCGCACTTATGGTTCCTTGTTTGTTGCTGCACTATGGGTATCTGGTTGGAAAGAATGCTCGTGTATTTCGGGGGTCTTCTAAACCTGTTTGCCTACTCAAAAAAGAAGTTTGGAGGCCGTCTAGGGAATTTGAGATGGCTAAAATTAGGACTGATGCTCCGAGGTTTGCCTTGTTCACTGGAATGCTTTGGGTATATAGGATTATATCCTTCGTGTGGATGGTTGTTGGTTTGGTAATTTCAGGTCGGGCTGAATTTGGCTTTGTTATTCGTAATACTGATTGGCATTGGATTGATGGTGGTTGTGGCTTTCTTGGCCATGCGTCCAGTTTATTTGCAGAGCTCTCTGCTTTGTTACCTGGTTTGCAGCATGTCATACATCTTGGGCTTAGGAGAATCGCCTGTTATTCTATTTCATTGGTGGCTATTGATGCTTGGGACACATTCCACCCCTATGCTAATATTTTCAAAAAGATTCAAGACTTGAGGAATTCTTTGGATGCTTGTAGTTTCCACCATATTCTTCGGGAAGGGAATAAAGTGGCGGGATGCACTTGCTAAACATGGGGCGTCGTTTGAAGACTTCTTTATGACCTTGGCCTTCCCACCGGATTTTGTTGCTGGGATGTTGTGGCGGATGCTTCCGGCGTGTGGTTCCCTCAATTCTAGTCCTATTTTTCATTTCAGTTCCTAGTTCGTAGTTTTTTCTTTTTTGTTTTTTCCCTTTTTGTCTGGTTTCGGCTTTAAAAAAAAAAAAAAAAAAAACGGACTAGATGCACTCTTCTTTTGACCTGTTTCTCTGAGTGTCTTTCTTTTTTAGTTTTTGCTTATTATAAAAGCTCTTTTTATTTTATTTTAAATTTGGATGGGAATTTACAATAAAAAAAAAATATCCTGGAAGAAGCAACCTGGATCTAGAAGGACAAAAGCTAGGAAGTTTGATGAAGATGCATAATAAGATGGGAAAAGCAACCCAAGATTCCAAGTGAAATAAGGACAAAAGCTAGGAAGTTTGGAAGACAACATATTGACCAGCATATAGCATATTGAAAGAGCATATCCTCTCACATTTCTCTCTCCGAATCTGCTATCTGCTAGCGGATCCGCTGACTCCCCAACATCTCCATATGTCACTGTAATTATAAATGAGGAAACTCATTTTTAACCATTACCAAGCTTGGTCTTAAAGCATGTTTGTACTATGATTGAAGAGCATTTGGGTTCAAAATCTAAAATTTCAAATTATTTGGGTTCAATTTCTTAAGTTTTCTCATGATACTCATATTACCTTTTTTTCATGTCGGGTATTCTCAGGTCACAGTGGACCCAAGACTAATCTTTCAATGATCTGGTGAGTATTGAAGGGTTGCCTCTAGAACCCAAGACATTTGTTTAAACTGCCAGAGTCCCCTACCACTCAGGTCAACTGCACTTGGTTGATACTTATATTACTTCATATATCTCAACATTTTTTATATATTTGAATTATTAATACGTAACAATGTGAATTTTACATATATATCACTTATTTAAAATACGCAGTCAATACCATATTTATACTTATTTAAATGTACTAATATAATATACTACTGTGTGTATAAATATTTACTATGCGTTAAAAATGAATAATATTTACTAATTAGTAGTAATACGTTAATAGCTTACTCCATGTGACATACTACTATATAGACTAATCTTATACTTTGAATATTGAATCCACTCAAACTGTGCACAAAATTATTTATTTATTGAGATGTTGACTGGCTATTTTGTCACTTGCTCTCAAGTTTCAATTCATAATATCTTTAATTGACTCGATAGTAAAATTGCCATAGAATATTGTTGGCCAACATGTAACACTTTATTTTATTTTATTCATTGTTGGGTAAATGACGCTTTACTATTTTAATTTGAGGTCGCCAACTTGGACGAATTCATAGTATCTGTGTTTATGTCTATCTTAATTATCTGTTTCAGATTTTGAATCTATAACTTTTTAGTTGATCCATTAGTTTAACGATGATTGAATTAAGGGATGAAATCATTTTAATATTAATTAGTATTTTCTCTTGAATTGGATTAATAGGTCTAATGAATCGGATACTTATGCTTGTTTTAGTGTACTATGAAAATTAAATAGGAATCTCCCCTACAGATCCAACTCATATTATTTTGATATTCAAATTTTTTATCTCTTCCTAAAGAATTCCATAATTCTTTTGTTATTTAATAAATTAAAAGTATTACACCAAAAAAAAAAAAAAAGTCTCCACAAAAATACCAATGTAGTTGAGTCTCGGGGTATTGGTGGGATTTTTTCTAAATCCATTAAGAAAATTTAAAATAAAATTTTGGATTTGAGTTTAAACTAGCACATCCACAATGCGCGGGAAGTAATGTTTATATTTTTATTTTTAAAAAATAACATAATATTTTTAAAATTCAAATATTTTATTATATAAACTTAATTGAGTCATGCCCATTTTTCGACCATACATTATTTAGAAAATTGTGATAAAAACGATGATAGAAAAGAGACCGTCCGATAAATGTGTAAAGTAAAATCTCCCTACCCAAAACGTTGTTCACCGCAATTTACATTAGATAAACAAATTTAGTTCAATTTTTTACTAAATTAAATTATCACGATTGATCATAGTTGAAAAATTGTCAACATTAAAACATATTATTATATAAGGAAAATATTTATTACATAATTGAGATACAAACTATCTTATGAATAATTTATTAACTAAATTATTCACTATAATAATTATGTTATTGTAAACTTATTTTTGAAATTGTTCACCCAAAAAACTTATTTTTTAAATTCATTTATAGGGATATATAATATTGGCATTAAACAAATTCGGTTATAATATATATATCTATATAATAATATCTTTTTAAATTTAAACGCATATGGTAGGGTGCGGATTCATGGAGGGTGCAGACGTGCGGAACCGGCCCTCCACCGTTGATCATTTTCATCATCCAACGATCAAGATCATTTGTAGGGTTAGTTTCGTAATTTTACTTCTTAGGTATTTTTATATAGCATGTCGCTGAGAAGTATTATATCAAGTCGCTGAATTGTGTTAGTCTTTTCGTTGAATTGCATATGGCCATGTCGCTGAAATGTGTATATTCCGTCGTTGAGATGCGCTAACATGCATAGAACCATGTCCCTGAAATGTATAAAATTGTGTCGCTGAAACTAATACAATAATGTCGCTGAATTGCATATCTCATGTCGCTGAATTGTGAGAAGGCTCGCCGCTGAGATGCGTTTAAAATCGCAATGAATTTCAAACGGCTCCAACTTCAAATGTCGTTGAGATGAACACAATAATGTCACTGAATTGAATATGCCGTGTCGCTGAATTGAATTGTTTCCGTTGCTGAGTTGTTTATGTCATGTCGCTGAATTCAACTGATGAAATACCTAACAAATAAAATTACGAAACTAACCCTACAAATGATCTCAATCGTTGGATGATGAAAATTGATCAACGGTAGAAAATCCATCTGCATGTCCGCACCACCATTCCATCTGCACCTAACTCTACCCAAATTTAAATATCATGCTAGAGTTGGAATCTTAATTTGCCCTTCATTCGCTCCATTTTCATTCTTTTATTTTTCTGCTTTTATAATTAAATATGAAATATAAATTTGTTCATATATCTGATTTTATGACTATATATATGATATTTTTCTTCCTTTTTAAGATATGTCACCCTAACATATTTTTACATCATATATAAAATGTTTTTAAATGTATGATTTCTACCACTATTATTTAAACTTGACTCAAGAATTTGTGAAATCCACAACCAATTAATTTAAAATTCAAGAATGATGTATTCCAAATCATTTTATTAATTTAAACACATAGAATAATTTGTTAATATAAATTTAAAAATTCTGTCCAAAATTCATCCATTTAAATAATTAACAGTATCTTTAAGTTAAATTATGATTTTATTGGGAAGTGAATCATATTAAATATTTCTACTATGGTAATATTTTTGGACAATATATTATTTGATGGGGACGTTTATGGTGCGGATAAAAATTTGGAAGTACGTTCAAGAAAACAATTTCAACCATTGAATTAAATCTAACGGCTATAAATTAAAAAGGGTAAAATTGTCAAAAAAAATGTGTAATGGTTTCTTCATTTATCAAAATCGCTTAATATACTATATTATGTCGCTGAGATATGAATAACATATCGTTGAGAAATATATATATATATATATAATATGTCGATGAAATATACTATATCAAGTTGCTGAAATACACATTGCATGTCCCTGAATTGGATTGGCTGATGAAAATGATCAACGGTTACAGACGTTGTCAGTACGTCCGCACGGACGTTTCCTCCGCACTATACCATACACCATTATTTGATAGTATTTTTGAATATTATGATAAGGTTTATTGAGAAACGTAAAGTTTAGAATTATTTAAACAAATTTGAGTATGCTAAAAATCTTAAAAATCTTACATAGGAAATTGCTAAATTAATAAATAATGTCATAACAAAATATGGAGAGCAAATTTTTTCTCTTGGTTCAAATAAACACATCACAAAATATTGTAATACATATAACTAAATATTGTAATATTCAATAATATAGTAATTACTAACACTATAAATCACTATATAATCGAATCACTTATACAATGACTATTTCTCTACCTCCTCTTTATATCGAAATCAATAATTATACAATGACTATTTCTCTCCCTCATTAAATCGAAATAAATAATCCACTAAAATGAGAAAATTAGAATATATTTTATAACACTACCACTGCATATCACAACTAAAAGAGACGAAATAGAAAGAAGATACATTCCAAATCGTTGTAATAAATCATTCAATAATTTCTCTTGAGTAGAAATCTATTATGCACTCTTTTGAATCTGCTCGCTTCCTTGAACTGTCCCCATGACATTTTATATGAAAAGAATCTTTGATAAACGGACATATGCTGGACAGAATAGATAAAAAAAAAATGTGGTGAACAAAGCTTGTTGGATGATTAACATAACCCATAAAGTATAAAATATCATCAGATGATATAAAGAAATGGATAAAAAAAATTAAAATACAAATAGGAAAAAAGAAATTCATAAGACATGTTACAAACATATTCATTACAGATTCACATTAGTCAATCAAGTACATGTTGCAAAAAACAAAAGATAAATAAATATTAGATTAGAGAAAAATGACTAAAAAATATCTAAAGCAAAATATATATATATATATATATATTAAAATATAAGATTTGGAATATAGATGAATGAAATGAATAAGGGTGGGATGTATTTATAGGCAATTCAAATAGGCATATTTAATGGAAATAATTTAAAATTTTAAGAGTATTATAGATTTAGGGAGTATATATGATTGAGGTAGTTGAATAAGATTATATATATATATACTAGTATATTATAAAGTTAGATATAAATATAGAATACATATAAATGTGATGTCAATGAAAAGAAAGGAAATTTTGTATATATTATATATATGATAAAATCATATACATAATAAAATTATCTCATGATCATATAGTATCATAGGTTATTAGTATATATATAAAGATATTATTAGGATATACTAAAAAATATATTAAGGAAAATTGATATATACTATATATGATAAAATATTATTCATATACATAATAAAATCATCTCATGATTATATAATATCCTAGGTTATTAGGATATACATAAAGATATTTTTAGGATATACTAAAAGATATTATTAGGATATTATATTTATAAATATATTAAATATATATAAGAATGGTTGTTGAAATTGGAGGAATAAAGTTGAATGGAGTGTTGAAAAAAGGGGTGGGGAAGTGGGGGGAAATATACTACTAATATAGATGGAGATGGGACAGAGTTGGGATCTTTAATTTGTACATCCTATACCCAATATATTCTATAGGACTAAGAGTAAGAGAAGTATAAATGTGGGAATATTTTTTTATTTTTTAAAAATAAGTACTCCATATCTTTTGTAGTATGTTTTACTTACTTTTTAATGAACACATCGTTCTCATTCCTTCCTTTATAGTGCCATGCATCAATTTATGAAAAGTGTCTTTGGGCTTATCTACTTTTTGGATTGAAAAAAAAAAAAATAAAACATATTAATTGTTTTAGTTATAGTTGGGAGGGCTAAGTTTAACCACCCAACCTTATCCGTCCATGTCATACCATGTACAGCTGAGCAAAAAAAAAAAAAAGAAAAAAAAAATCATACCATGTACATGGTATGAGTTTACATGTAAATTACAAAATAATAGACCCAATAAAAATAATTTACATGAATTTAAAACCAACCTTGAAAAATAATTTATTTAATTTACATGTAAATTATAAAATAATTCCCAAATTAAAAATTATGGTACTTGACTTAGTAGTCAAGCTATCATCCCAAATAGCATGTGATCATAATTTTTTTTTTATTAAAATGATGTTCAAGTATCGGAATTCATACAATGTATATTACAAAATGATTCCCTAATTAAAAATTAATGGACTTGACCACTAAGTTACACGTTCATCCCCAAATAGCATACGATCATACTTTTTTTAAAAAATATATATATAATAGTAATTGATGTTCATTGGGTCTATTATTGTCAAACCAACCTTGAAAAATAATAGCAACTCATGAGGTTTTTATGAGGGTACTATAGAAGTTCATTGGGTCTATTATTGTCTCCTCCTAGATTAGTTGTCTAATTTGTACTTCTGTTAACGGTGAAATTTGGGAGAATGGAATCTCTCTTTTATTAATGAAATTTGGGGAAAGATTACAGAGAAAAATAGAAAAAGTACAGGAATTGAATGAAAGCAGTAAAGGAATTGAAGAACAAAAAAGCAGTAAAAAATGCAGGAAAGCAGAAAAGTAAAATAAAGACTCTATGAGGAGAAGATTCGGGGTCCCCTGCTCACGATGCCTATGTTCATATTTATAGTGGTGGGGCGTCCTCAACCTCTTGGCTCACTTTCCTTGTCCGGGCGTCTTGCCAAGATTTCTTTCCTTATCCGACACCTTCGCCCGATACGCTTTCCGAATTTGAGGATTCGCTTTGATCTCGACACACTCATCAAAGGCGGCCTCCATCATGGGGTTACATAAACCCTCCATTCAACTTTTCTGGGCCTCCATCATGGGGTTACCTCCACCATCTCGGGCCTCCATCGTCACGACGGCCTCCATCACTTCTTAGGCCTCCATCGTCATGACGGCTTCCACCATCTCTTGGGCCTCCATCGTCACGACGGCCTCCATCATCTCTCGGGCCTCCATCGTCACGACGGCCTCCATCATCTCGGGCCTCCATCCAGGCTGTTGTCTACACGGCCTTCCTCTTCCGGATATATTTTACCCAATTGGGCCAATTAATTTAGACGAGCAACTCCATTGGGCTTAATATATTTTTACTATGTTAACAGATGCCCCCCTCGCGCATTTTGTCTGATTAGCATTTTAAGACAAATTTGCGCGCTAATTCTAGGGTTTGGAATTCTCTAATTCTAGGGTTTGGAATTTTGAGGCCCATTAAGGCCCAATAGGGCAAAACCCTAGCCCTATAAATACTCTTCCATCTCAAAAATTTGGAAAGTTTCCAAACCTAACTCACCTCCCAAATTTTCTTTCCTCTTCCTCCTCTCTTGGCCGCCGCCGCCGTTCCCCGGGCGCCCGCCGCCGTCTCGCTCGCCGCCGGCCGCCGCCAGCATCATCTCCGCAGGCCGCCGTCGCTGCTCCTCACGACCGCCATCCTCACCCGAAGGCCGCCATCCACCATTCGAGCGCGCCTTCGTTCGCGACAGGAGGGCCGCCGCCGCTGCCAGGGCCGCCATCGACAGGAGGGCCGCCGTCGTCGTGCCCTGAAGGCCGCCGTCGCCATTCGCCTTGGGAGCCAGGGCCGCCATCTTCAGGTGGTTTGGGGCCGCCATTCTCGAGCCTTGGAAGGCCGCCATCCACGAAGCTCAGGGCCGCCACCACCTGTTTCGCCAGGGCCGCCGTCGCCGTCGCTGCTCGTCAGGGCCGCCGCCACTGCTCACCAGGGCCGCCATCCTCGAGGGCTTGGAGACCGCCACTCTCTCGAGCATCGGAGGCCGCCATCGCGTCTGGAGTTGAGGCCGCCACCGCCACCGGAAGTCGAGGCCGCCACCGCCACCAGGTGTCCAGGCCGCCATCCTCATCATGGATGAGGTAAGTTCCATATGCTCCCTTGTCTTGATGTCTACTTTGGTGGAGGCCTATCACATGCGTTAATATTTTGGCATTTCTGAAATACATGGTAGATGTGGAACTGAATTTCCGACTTGTCTCTGTTGATCTTGCTAAATTTGTACATGTATAGCGATTTGGACATGTATTCCTGATAACATGAATTCCAGCTAAATCACTTGTTGGTAGCTAGACCACTTGTCTCCACTTTGTTTTCCATGGCATGACTTTGACATAACATAGAAATAGGATTCTAGCTAGATCACTTGTCTCTACCTTGTCTTGTCGTTGCATGACCTTGATATAGAACTGATTCTAGCTAGACCAGTTATCTCTTGTTATTGCCTCTCATGATCTCGACATAGGATTTAGAGAACATAGCCTACCATGACATAGGACTTAGCTAACCTAGTGTCCTTCTTTAGTTATCCCACACTTTGCTCATGACATAGGATCTAGTGAACGACACCACTCCGGCCGCCACTCCCTTGGCTCAGGCCGCCATTCACCATTCATCCGGATCATCATCGGCCGCCACTCAGGGGCCTCCAGTCCCATCAATTCAGGCCGCCATTTCATCCGCCCTGGCCGCCACTCCCTTGACAGGGTTTGCTGCTTCGTCGTCTCGTGGCATGGCTTTTCAGGTTTTGAACTCTTTTCTTAGGTTCAACAAGCTTGTCTAGGTTCGCCAGGTTTACCTCATAGTGGCTCACCTCTGAACCTTCGTGATATAGGATGTTGCCAGATCCGTCCCTTCCTTAAACAATCAGACCGCCACTGCCAGCGTCCAAAACCCCTTCCAGGCCGCCACTTCGGCTTCCCCCACGACTCAGGTTCATTTTGCTTTATCCTCTCTTTTAAGGTGGCCTTTGTCTTCGTCGTTTAATCCCGGTTGTTTGCTTTACAGAGTCCGCTTATTTCGGATTCTGATGACGAGTTTCCCGCTGCTGATCGTCGTGAGTCGGAGCCTTATTTGCGGCCGTTTCATAGCACGACTGCACACGCGGATGTAGCCAAGGATTTTTTATCATGCCGTCTTCCGATTACTAAAGCTTCATTTACGACTGCCTTCGTGTCTCAGACTAAGGCCATTCGATCTCACCGGAGTGGCCTTACTGCTTCCAACTCGAGGGTCAACGGTGATGATGATAGTAATTTGGGCAAGTACATTGCATGGATGGAGAGGATGAGTGGTCGTGCTCCTGAGTGGGCTGCCTGGGGTATTGAGGAGGCTATCACACTTTCTACCAGGCCAGTAGTAGTACATCACCGCTTGATCTATTATCTGATGGGTTTTTGGAATTCTTCGGTCAACGCTTTCCAGTTCCCTTGCGGCTTCATTGGTCCTACTCTTCTCGATGTCGCGATGATCACAGGACTTCGCATAGATGGAGCCGAGCTTACACATTCGGGTGTTGACGATCCCGCACTTGGTTCCTCCATTTGTCCTCCGGGCAAGTTTGCCAGACGATATGCGCCATATATTGACCATAATATGACTACAGTAGATTCTGCATCTACACGGGATGAGCATGTGGCTTTCCTCTTGATGTGGTTTAGCCGATTCATCATATGCACTAGTGCTCGCACCGTTTTGCGCACTGCCCTCCCTCTCGTTCTAGCTATTATGAGTCCGGAGTCTCGAGCTACGGGTTCCTATTTCCTTGGCACCCTATTCAGTGGCATGGCCAAGGCGTCTGGCATGTTAGCTAGTGGACGGGATCCTGCTACCACGGCTTTCGGACCATTCTGGTTTCTGCAGTTATGGGTCCAGTTGTACTTTCCCCAGCTGTTTGTCCGTGTATCTCGCCCTGGTCCGAGGGATGTGACAGATGGTCTTCCGCTAGGTAGGATATTGGCCGCCGATTCAGTGAGGATTAGCAGAGACACTCTCCTACGATGGGATGGTCTGAGGATCATCCGTTGGTGTTATCATTATCGGCCATCCTATCATGACCTCTACATGTATGCCCCCATTGGCCGATTGCTCTCCATTCTTCTATGTAGGCCCGACCGGCCGCACGGCCTTTACGGAGAGAACACTTGGAATATTAGTATGAAGCCTCATATGCTCTTGAGCGGGCTTCCTCCACATACAGCTGAGCCGTACTGCCCTCAGTTATTAGCTCGTCAGTTCGGTTGCCACCTCGGGCTTCCTCGCCGAGTGATATGGCCTGCCCCTTTTAGCCGTGACGCGAGACTGACACTTACGGATGCTGCTATTACGGCGATACTGGCTTCCTTGCCCCGCTTGACGCATTCCAGTTATTTGCCCTTTACTCCTACGTGGTCACTCGCTGCCGGCTTTATGGCGTGGTGGACGCCCTACGTCACTTCTATTTTGCCGCTGCATAATGAGCTTACGTCCCGTTTTGGAGGTCCGCTGCGTGATTCATCCTCACAGCGATCCCGCACTGCAGACACTTCTTCTTCCCGTAAGCGTCGAAGAGGTACGTCAGACTCTATTTTCCGATCCATATTGTATATCTTACGCAGGTACTTAAACATTGTTTTTCTGTCCACAGTTGATGATGAGGCGAGTGACGAGGATGCTCCAGTTAGTGACGGGAGTTCTAGTTCGGACGAGGAGGAGACGAGTTCTAGCGACGAGGAGGCACATTCTGGTGAGGAGGGTCATGCGGGTGACATGGACGACGACGAGCATGAGGAGGATGAGTCTGATGATCCTGCAGAGACTGCAGATGATTGCGGCCAGGCGGATGACCCTATTGATGACGTTCCCATGGCCGTCGATGCCTGGTATTCTTCTTCTTTAGGTAGATCTTCTGAGTCTACGGAGGAGATGTTAGCCCGTGCCGACTACATCATTCTTCATGGCCATGATGATCCTAGGTATCAGACTAGTGCCACGGTGACTGGCACTGATGATCCTATGACTACTGTTGCCGATCAGGTATGTTTCTCTACTTTAGATTTTTACTCTTTATTGCTTCTGATATTGTAACAACATTCCTCTTGGTTGGTGCAGATGGATCCACATCCCCCTAGGACAAATGATGCAATTGGCTTAGCTGACCACACGTTGGCCTCTCAGGTATTTTTGAGTTGCGTCTTCACCTATTCATATTTTGATTAAACTAGGTGATTTGAGAATCTTCGCCCTCCAGCTTCCTGCAGATACTACTCAGACTGCAGACCGCGTCTCCGAGACTATTCAAACTGACCCTTCGGCGACTCCTCAGGTATTCTTTACTGATTTATGTCACCTCTTGTTTTCTTCCTGAAGGACATGTTCTAAAGATCTCCCTTTCCAGACTCCCCTAGATCAGGCGGGTTGCCCTACTACTGTTGCTCCTATTACTTCGGCTGATGCGGTCGTGCTGCCTCCTCTGGTACGTCTCATTTCAGCTTGCACGGTTATAAGATTTTCTTCGCATATACTCATGTGAAGCTACCTTCAGGTACCCGCGGTTCCTCTCCCGATTCCGGTGACCTCCTTGACTTCTGGTCCTCAGGTACCCGGCTCGGTTGATGGAGTTATTAGTTCGTCGTGCGAGGCGTTCGACCGCCTCTTGTCCACCCATACCGATCTCCTTTCCACCGAGGTGGTTTCTAGTCTAGATCGCCTGCTGGATGATGTTGCTGCAGTTCCTGCATTTGCTGAGGATGCTGACTTCCTTGGGTTCTCAGAGCTCATCTCTGACCTATCCATTGCCTATCCTGCTGAAACTTTTGACAAGTTTCGTTAACCCGAGCTTTTTCTAAAATTATACCAGGTTAGATTTATTAAATGAAAAGCGTTATGATTCACGGGAAAGGGTTTAGGGATATATCAAGATTATTAGTCTTTTTATTACTCAAGTGTGGTGCTTTGGTTTCAAATGGCGCTGTGGTCCTCTCTGTCATGAAATGTTGACAAATCTCATGGCATAGCCGGGATAGGTTGACCTTCAGCCTGTCACACTGAGGATCCCCGGCAAATATGCCATGATACTTCTCATCAATTCTTGCCATGAGATTTCCTGCCATGAAACTTTTGACAGACTCCCACTACACGAGTATTTTCCGAAAAATCATGATCCTGGTTTAGGTTTTATTAAATGAAACCAATTTATGATGGCGGTGTTGTGATTAGGGATATATTTATACGTAGTCATGTTTTTATTGCTCGTAATTAAGAAACTGTGCTCCCGAAAGCGCACGGAGTCAAAAATTGCAGTAATTTATAGTAAGACCGGATCGTTCACTGGAGGATGTGCGATAGAAGCAGGTCCCACGTCGTTTTACTAGATTTTCCATTCGTATTGCTCAATAGGTTTGAAAGAGGATTAATAACTACTGACGGGAATTTAAACTAGATCTTGAAAGCAGTTAAATTAATCTACAAAGCAAATAAATCTATTCTAGAAAGCGGATAAGAATTATTCTAGGAATGCAGTAAACATTATCTATGAAAGCAGGGAAAAGGTGCATTGTGCCAACCGTGAAGTTGAGTCACAATGTAGACAGAAAGGACAGGAAGAAAAGAATGAAAATTGGACAAGAGTGAGATACAGCAATATTAAACTTCCATTTTCATACGCAGATCTTTGTTTGGGATAATTCTATCAGATAGCTAATTCTCATGCTCTCAATAATGCTTTCCCTTTAACAGACAGGTACTTACAATATGAGTTTACATGTTCTTAAGACCGCAAATTCTAAGATACCACAGATTCGTAACTGCCCTGGCCTGGGTGTGTTACTTCATCTGTGGTGGAAAAGCAACACCCGACACATCATTTATTGAAATGCCAAGTACCACTATCGTTCTCCCATGTCACACCCAAAGATTTGAATTCAGCCCTAAACTATCCCTTAACTGTCAATCCTAGTAGCAGTTACACAACTCTCAATACAACCGAGTGACCTCTAATGAAAGCGGTTAAAAGAAAGCGGTAAAGAAAGCATTTGAATTCCTATCACTCGGAGGTTTTTGAAAGTCTGACCCTGGTAGTAAAAGACAGCTCCCCATCAGAATGAAGGAGTATGGATCAAGAATTCCCGGCTCTCAGTAAACCACTAGTGTGTTCACTTCCTTCCGGGTGATTATGAGATACAAACTAATGAAACGAACTAATAAATTAGTTCGTTCCGGATGCACTCACTCAGGACTCAAAAGTAGGCTTTGGCTGAAGAAGATAGCAGTTGAAAGAAAACTCAACCCTATCTTGGAAAATAACCAAGGCCTGGATGATGTTCCTCTAAGATTATTTACTACACTGTATTTGAATCCAAGTGGACCCCATCTCGGTGTAGCACTTAATCTTACATTTCCATCAACCAGCAATTTTGGAAAAACAATGGATTTGAAAATCATTCCCTGTCAGGTACTAGACTCTCAGTTAAAACACAGACCCTTTCAGTCTAGGTGAGACCTAATCGTTGACTCTGCTTCTAATTTCCCAAAATATAACCCTTGACAGAATATGAATTAGTCATAACTGATGAATTTATCCCTTACTCAGATCTGGATTTTATAAAGAGGTTTTTGTTGGAAATTTATAAAGCAATATCTGTTTAAGATCTAGACTTCTATTGTCCAAGGGAAGGATCCCAAAATAAGTACAGACCACAATAGTATATAATATTATCATGCATAAGGATATATGGAAGTGTAAAATTAATTGACCCAAAATATAGATGCGGGTCTAGACAGAAGGTGAAACACCAGTTGGGCCTCCACTGTCAAGGGACCAAGATAATGGCAGAATAATCAGGTGGACTGTAAACATCTACTGTCCAATTTCCCAATCACTCGGATGGAGCGAATTTAGACTGCTTAGACCCTATAATGGTGGTGTCAACACCAGTTGGGCCTCCACTGTCTGTGAATTCGGATAAAAACCTACATGCTTCCCTTCTATACTGATCATCAGTTGGCATTGACTGATGCCAACTGACTCCCAGTACGGATTGGGATTCAGGTTTGGAAATTAAGATAATAAAAATAAAACTGTATCTGGATGGGAGTCAGCCGAGCAGCTATTATAACCCCGGATGGGCGAACCGCCAAGGCTTCCACTGACAGCCATTCAGACCATGCAAAATAACAATTAGTAACTAATACCCAGAATACGAGCTAGTTATCCATGAGGGAGTACCTGCCAACATTATTCTGATGTATTCTTTACTAATGGTTCCACACAACACACAAAGACAAAATAAATAAGAAACAAAAGAAGAGCCCTTGTATGAGAGACATTGGTTTCTCATGCAAGGTTGTGGATTGGGTCCACAATTGATGGTCTTAAATAATCCTTCCTACCATAATTAATTACAGTCCAGATTATCTGTTTAAGCCATCAAGATTTTGTTTATACAAGAATGTTTTAATTGCAATTGAACAAAGGTCCTTTAGTCATGATGATTATTGAAGTTTGATTATTGCTAATCTCAATCTTTAATCATTAATGAGTTAAGGGTTCAATCAGTTAAGTGATGCAAATGGAGAATCAAAATTTGGGCAGCATAACACCTTATATTGCAATTCCAGAATGTTACATCCTAACCCGTGGGGTTATGATGTGAGTATTGCAATATAAAATAGGGAGAGAATGAAGTTTGTTTGAGATTAAATAGAGAGAGAAGAACCCTTGTCGCGATATCATAAATTTTGTCGCGGACCGAGATCCGCGACATGGACATCCCGACAAGTTTTTAGAATTTTTGGCAGCATAACGCCTCTTTGTCGCTATGCAAGATTTTGTCGCGGAACGTGGTTCCGCGACAAGGATGACATCGCGACAAAGTGTTTTCATAAAATTCTAAAGCATTTGAACCCTTGTCGCTATGCATGGAAATTTTGTCGCGGAACGTGGTTCCGCGACAAGGTGTTCAAAGATCAAGGAACATGGCATAATTTTTCTGTCTCGGAATGGGATTTTGTCGCGGAACGTGGCTCCGCGACAAGATGATTCCGCGACAAGAAGCCATGAAGACAAAATGCAAGAATTTGGCTCCTTTGTCGCTATGCATGGACAGTTCTGTCGCGGAACGTGGCTCCGCGACAGGGTATTCCGCGACAAAGGGTTTTAAATTATGGAGACAAGTGTCTTGAAACACCTTGGTCGCGGAACAGCCATTTTGTCGCGGAACGTGGTTCCGCGCCAGAAGGCGGTTGGCGCCCAAGGTGGTTCAGGACAAAAGTCAGAAAAAGCAGAAATGAACAGTGGCATGCAAACAGCGTGATCTCACCCTATTTCAGATCAAAAAGTTATTCTAAGCTAAAAATAAGCAAGAAACATTCAAAATAAAGAAGAACATGCTTAAACAAAAATAACAAGGAAGGGCAGAATATTAAAATAAAGCAGGAGTCCTAATCTAGGGTTTGATCACACATCCACACAACATTATCCATAATATGCCAACAGTAAACATAAAAATAACAAAATGGGGGTCAAATGACCCCAAAATGGAAAAGAAAGCATAAATCCATGGGGTGTGAGACCCATTTCATGATTTGGGACACAAATGATGAATGTTTTCCCATATTATTGAAGAGGTATTGTTAATACCCATGATTTGAGTATTACAAACCCTAAAACAAGAGTTTAGAAAACAAAACATGGTATAAAAGTGGCTATCTAGATCACTGTGAACAGTAAAATACTAAGACAAACACTAAACTAAACTAAACTAAGGGCAATAATTAAATAATACAAGAAAATAAATCTAAGCTACACTACCTAAGAGAAAACTCCTACTGCCTTGCCTTCAAGAACTTCTAACAAAATTCCAACCAACCTCTGGCTCATGGGAGACACCTCATATTTATAGAAGTGTAACCCTAAGCCCATGGGCCTTGATTCTAGCCCATTGTGTCTTAAGACATCACACACATCACAGCTTTGTCTCGGAGCATCAAGTTGGTCGCGGAACACACTGCATGTGGCAAGGCTTCTCGACTGGGTCTTGTGTCTCTATTTGTGCATCTTGGTCGCGGAACATGCCTTTGTCGCGGAACACTGCATCGCGCCAAGGGCTTCCGCGACAAAGGTCTTCCTGGGCCTGCTGGATTGGGCCAGATGGGCCGAAAATATTCTTTTTGTGGGCTTTTCTATCTTTTTCCCATCTTTTTGTTTCCTTTTCTTTTTCTCATGTTTTTGGATTTTTCTAACATAAATATGTAATAAAATTACATATTTGTGTCTTTTTCACACCAGCTTATTATTTTTACAATTATGCATAAATCAGTCCAATTCGACTGCTTTCTTACTTAATGTAAGACCGGAATGCGATCAAATGCCCGTTTAAGACACGGAAATGGATTGAAAATAATGGTCATTTTTGGCCATTATCACCTGCCTATAGCAGTTCTGCGGATCAGTCCGCTCAGGAGCTGACGCTGCTTGATGACCTCGAGGCGCGACATCGTGACCTTTGTTCCCAGATGGATGTTCTCCGCCCCCGGCGCGATCAGCTGATTGTTGATCGCGAAGCTAGAGAGAGCCGCAGATCCCATCTCGAGGGGTTTATTACACGAGCAGAGCACGACATTGAGGAGGCAGAGCGGATCATTTTGGAGAGGAGGAGCGCCATTCAGGGAGCTAGGGAGGAGCTAGCTTCACTGGAGCCTGCCTTAGCCGACATCTCCTCCCGAGCTACTGAGGTGGAGACTGCCTACGATCGCTTAGCCGCCGACGAGAGCGATTTATCGACTGAGTTGTCGGGAGTTCGGACTCGTCGGCTTCGACTGTCCGTTCGTGCTCGCGCTTCCGCAGCCGCCCTTCGTCGCCTGACGGATATTTTTGGGCGTACCCGTGATCGATGGGCCCTCATGCGTCGGCGCATATTGGGCGATGGGACGCAGCCTCCCATTTAGTTTCTAGCACTGATCTTCAGTACACTTCTGGGTCAGCCCATCGGCCTTGTGATGGGCAATTTCTGCTTTTTGCTTTGGGATATTATTGCTACTTTTTGGCCGAACTTGTGATTGGCCACTTTGGATGTACTCATGTTTCTTACTCAGATTCCTATACTGACGGATAGAACATTTTGAGATATTTTGCGTTTATGCTTTGTTTATGTTCTTGACCATCAATATCCATTAGTTTGTATGCACCATTAATCAACCTTTGCGTGACAATGAATGGCCCTTCCCAATTTGGAGACCACTTGCCTGTCTCATTGTCTCGCACTCCCGAGGGTAGAATCACCTTCCATACTAAGTCTCCCTCGCTAAAGGTTTTGCCTCGAACTCTCTTGTCATAGTGTCTCGCCATCCTCATCTTTTGGCGACGGATATTTTCCAGAGCGGTAAGCTTGTCGCCATCTGCTGTCTCCAACTCTTGCACCATGGCCTTTTCATATTCAGCTAAGTCTAGGTGATGCTGTTGGGCCACCCTTAGAGAAAGGACCGTGATCTCCAAAGGCAGAACGGCGTCATGACCATATGTCAGGTAATATGGTGTGAAGCCAGTGGAGGTAGACTTAGCATTCCGGTAAGCCCATAGGACTTCCGACAGAGCCTCATGCCACTTCCTTGGTTTCTCACCTACCGCCTTCTTGATCATACTTATCAAGATTTTATTGGTGGCCTCCGCTTGACCGTTTGCTTGGGGGTAATACGGAGTGGAGTGGTATACGCGAATCCCGAATTGTCTGGCAAAAGCTAAGAACTTCTCGCCGGTGAATACAGTTCCTTGATCCGCAGTGATTGTTTGAGGAATTCCAAATCGATGTATGAGCTCAGTTACGAACTTAATTACATCATTTTGATCTATCTTCCTCATTGGCCATGCTTCTACCCATTTGGTAAAGTAATCAGTGGCCACTAGTATGAATGTGTGGTTCTTAGACGACGGCGGGTGAATTTTTCCAATGATGTCCATCCCCCAGCCACGAAATGGCCAAGGCTTGATGACTGTGTGTAATTCCTCCGCTGGCACTCTCTGAATTGGCCCATGTTTCTGACAAGCCTCGCAACCTCGGGCATAGACGATGCAGTCTTCCATGATGGTTGGCCAAAAATAGCCATGACGATGAATACTCCATCTCATGCTAGGTCCTGCTCGATGGGAGCCGCATATCCCCTCGTGAACTTCTCCCATTACCAACTTCGCCTCCTCGGGACCTATACACTTGAGCAGTAATCCATCGACCGCCCTTCGGAATAACTCACCATCTATCAGTGTGTATCGTAAAGATTTGATTTTTAGCGAGCTGTCCCCTCCAGACGACGGGTCCTCGAGGTATCGTGTGATTTCAGTCCTCCAGTCATCGTTGGGATGTTGGGGTTGGACTCCTCCTTGGTCTCCAGACTCATCCGTGATGGCGGCAATGCATGGTGCCCCCCTAGGGCGACTAGACTGCCAGCCTGAAGCCAGTTGGGCGGCTTCGTTAGCCTCTTGATTTCGACTTCTAGGAATGTGGGTGATGGTAACATCCGAAAATTTGGATAAGAGTTCCAATGCTGTCTCGTAGCACTTGACTAGCCTCGGACTCTTGCATTCATATTCTCCTGTTAGTTGTTTTAGGATGACCTCGGAGTCTCCAAAAATGGTAATGGATTTCGCACCTTTGAGTAATGCTGTCTCCAGGCCAAATATTAAAGCCTCATACTCCGCTTGATTGTTGGTGGTGCCCGGTTCCAGCTCTCGAGCGAGCTTCCAATGTTGTCCCAAAGGGCTAGTGATCGTAATGCCGGCTCCGGAGCCGCTACTCGCACAAGATCCATCAAAGGTCAATTCCCAAGGCTCAAATCCGATGAAGGACGCCTCTTTGGGATCCTCTGGTATTGTTAATGAGGGATGCTGGGCTAGGAAATCAGCTAAGGCTTGTCCTTTGACAGCTTTTTGAGGGACGTGCACCAGGGTGAAGGGACTAATCTTCATAGCCCATTTAGCCTGGCGACCCTTCAGTGCTGGCTTATGCAGGAGTGTTCTTACCAAGTCAAATGGAGCTACCACTTGGACTGTTCTTGGTAGCATGTAATGTTCCAATTTACTGCAGTAGTATACCAAAGCGTAACACAGTTTCTCCAATGCAGTATATCTTACCTCTGGTCCTTGTAGGGTTTTGCTGAGGTAATAGATAGCCCTTTCCCTGCCATCTTCATCATCTTGTGCAAGTAGACATCCGATGGATTCCTCGGAGGCTGACACGTATAGCTTTAGAGGTATTCCCTGCCTTGGTGGTACTAGTACTGGAGGATTGCTTAACGCTTTCTTTATTTCTTCGAAGGCCGCTTGATGCTCGGCTGTCCATGAAAATATCTCGTTCTTTCTTCCTTTAAGTAAGGTAGTGAACGCCTTCATTTTTCCAGCCGCATTAGCAATGAATCTTCTTAAGAAATTGATTTTGCCAATCAGTGATTGTAGTTCTTTGAGGTTAGATGGCGCGCGGGCTTCTAAGATGGCCTTGGCCTTGTTGTGATCTACCTCGATACCTCTTTCATGCACAAGGAAACCTAAGAAGTTCCCTGCTGCCACTCCGAAGGCACACTTAGCTGGATTGATTTTCAATCCATGTTGCCTCATTCGAATGAATGCGTTCTCCAGATGGGCCAAGTGTTGGCCGAATTCACATGACTTTACTACGATGTCATCAATGTAAACTTCAAGTGTGTGACCAATTAGATCATGAAAAATCATGTTCATGGCCCTTTGATATGTTGCTCCGGCATTCTTCAAGCCAAAAGGCATGACCACCCATTCGAAGATGCCGACTGGTCCTGGGCAACGAAAAGCAGTTTTATGTACATCAGATTCAGAAATGAAGATTTGATTGTACCCAGAATAACCATCCATTAATGACAAAAATTTGTAGCCGGCGGCCGCATCGACAAGCATATCGGCCATAGGCATTACATATTCATCCTTAGGTGTAGCTAAGTTTAAATTTCTAAAATCTATACAGACTCTTAATTGACCATTTTTCTTCACAACAGGTACAATATTTGCAAGCCACTCTACATAGCGACACGTTCTAATGTAACCTGCTCTAAGAAGCTTTTCAATCTCAGCCTTTATCTTTGGGATGGTGTCTGGATCAAAACGTCTAGGCGGTTGCTTGTGAGGTCTGAACTCAGGATGGGTTGGCAACTTGTGCTCCACCAGTTCTCTTGATAATCCTGGCATATCTGTATACTGCCACGCAAAACAGTCTTTGTATTTCTGGATCAGCTCCACTAGCTGGTGCCACTCCACCTCGGGCAATGAAGCGCTTACCTTGGTGAGTTTTGGCTCTGCATCAGTTCCAAGGTTGATGTCCACAAGGGGTTCCTTAGCTTCCGGACTAGGCAATGTCCGCTTCACAGGGGATGGCCACTCAGATGGCCTTGTATCAGCTAGACTCTTGGACTTGTCTTCGGCACCCATCATCATCTCAGTGGTGGCGAGCCGCTGCAGCAAATCTTTATATATGTCTTGGCTATTCATCATGTGGAGTCTGAGGATTCGGGTCGGCCGGATGTAGCTTGAAGCCGCTGGAAGTGAAGTCGATGGACTCGAAGTCTAAGTCCACACCAATCAAAGCCGATGCTGGCTGGACATCCTCTAAGTAGAAGACTGCCTCATCGTTGCTGCGGTCGTGTGCTATGAAGGGCTGAGGATCTGCTTCCACGAGTTCCACTTGATCATCATTCCAGATAAGCAGCTGTTGGTGTAAGGTGGATGGCACACATTGTGCCATGTGAATCCAATCGCGTCCTAGTAATACTGAGTAGCAAGTTTTTGACTTTACCACGAAGAAGGCCACTTTGATCGTCTTGGACCCTACAGTGACGTCGGCTGTTATGAATCCTGCTGGTTGAGTAGCTTCTCCCACAAAGCTGCACATCCTGACCCTGGTGGGGATGAGGTCCTTCTCACTCTTGCCGATCTTCTTCAAAGTGGACATTGGCATCACGTTTGCTGCTGCCCCATTGTCGATGAATACTTTACTCACCGGCCGCCCATCAATGTGAGCTTTGATATACAGAGGTTTCAACTGCCTGGTTTGAGACACTTCCGGTTTGGCGAACTGTGGAAGCACTGGCCCTTGAACAAGCTGGCCACTTAATTCTTCGAATAGATTTCTGGTTGGATGAGAGAGTTCTGCTATCATCTCATCCATCTCCTCGATGAGCTTGGCGAACGATGGCTCCTCTTCGTCCCATATCTCAGACTCTGCATCACTGACTTCCTCATCCGTCGCCAATCCCACGACTTGCATAGGCACCACAGGGTCTGATGGTTCCTCTTCTTGATCATACTTGTAGCCTGCTTCCTTGAGTTCCTCTTCCAAACCGACCCAGAAAGCTTCATCCAAGTTGTCTAGCTCACCCTCCATGTTGGCTTCCTCATCGAGTTCCATGTTGTCCAACATATCGAGATCTTCCGTAATGACACCTACTGTGCTAATGCCGACTTTAGGCTTTTCTTGGTCAGCCCCCATGGCCGCTTCCACATCTTCGGGAGTGACCGCCCCGAAGCGGACTCGTGTAACCTCACTGTTTGTCTGAACTTCAGACTCCATTTCTGTCTGTTTGGGTTCGTCTACACTCTTGCAATAAGCGATGAACCCCTCATAGCTGTCGGGTTCGCTCCCCAGTTTCCCGTCTTGATGGGCCGCTATGTAAGCAAAGAACCTGGTGAGAACCTTCATCATAGCCATTTCTCTAGCTGACCCCGGATCACCCATGCGACTAAACCTCTCCATGAATTTTTCTGCCCAAGGTTCACTTCCTTTACTTGATTCGGCCACGACGGCCGCCTTGCCCTTGTCCCTAGCAGACGAAGGTTGTTTCTTTATCTGAGCGGACCTAGTCTCCATGGTTTCACGTTGGGGTGCTGGATGGCGACGCTCCGTCCATTGAAGCCTTTCCCGAACTGGCCTCCTGGTGGGAGGTGATGGTGGATGTCTCCTTCGTGGAGATGGTGGTCTCCTGGAGGGAGATGATGGTGAATGTCTCCTTCGTGGAGATGGTGGTCTCCTGGAGGGAGATGATGGTGACTGTCTCCTTTGTGGAGATGGTGGTCTCCTGGAGGGAGGTGATGGTGAACGTGGCCTCCTTGAGGCCTCATTAGACCTTCCCCTGTAATCTCCCAGCCGCTCATGCACCGGCTTTCGAAGTGGTACGGGGGGACTATACCTGATGTACAGAGGTCTCCCATCCGGATGCTGCAATCTCTCGTGGATAGGCCTCCGCCGTTCGGATGTTTCCCCTTGAGATCTGAAGTAAGTTGGTTGTACTGGTTTTCGGGGCCTAGACGACTCCAACTTATGGACCTGAGCTTCCCACTGCCGCATTTCCTCGGCATACCTTCTTTGAGCTCGTCTGTACTGACTCCTCGTCATGGGTGGCGGCTCCTTTTGTATGGTCTTGCCTCCTGCTCGGTTCCGCATCCATCTATCAGCTTCAGCAGGGTGTTCTGGACGCCTCAATAAGGTTGGTATCACCTCCACTCTTTGTCTGTAATCCCTAGTAGCAGGTTGATGCTCTCCGTTGTCGCGGACCTCCACAGCAGGTTTTGGGATTTCAATCCTCAAAGGAGGATTCTCCCTTTTCTGATATTCATTCTCTTCGGCTCTCAGAACTCTTGCAAAGTCCTCTTGAGACATGTGTTTGAACCTGGGCTGCTTGCTATACAATTGTTTTTTTCTTTCTTTCTCAGTGTCAGATTCATCTGATAATAGGTCGTCATCTTGTTCATCGATCTCAACACGTTCCCCTTCTTGTTCCATCCGGCTACTGGAGCCGCCATCATCTGGGTTTGGAACAAGTCC
Organism: Hygrophila difformis; assembly: GCA_030278955.1. Taxonomy (NCBI): domain Eukaryota; kingdom Viridiplantae; phylum Streptophyta; class Magnoliopsida; order Lamiales; family Acanthaceae; genus Hygrophila; species Hygrophila difformis. Next base: position 114,611 of record JAOANR010000221.1, read on the forward strand.
AGCCGCACCCACGCGAAGTTGTGGAAACGGATCTAAGTCCACTTTCATACCTGCGATTTTTAAACGCCCTTCTTTAATCTTATTTTGTATGGCAGTTTTAAAACTCCGGCACTTGGTAATGCTATGCGTATATGAGTTATGCCACTTACAAAACGATCGGCCCCGAATTTCTTCGGCCGTTGGTAACTTCTGCCCCTCAGGCAGCTTGATTAAGCCATCTTTGAGCAAGGCGTCGAATACTTGGTCTGCCTTGCTCATGTCGAACAGGTCCTCTTCGGGCTTATACTTGGCTTCCCTTTGTCGAGGCGGTTTAAGGGCAGCACAAGTGTGTGGCTTGGCTATCTGGACTAGTTCTGCAATAGCCACTTCCAGTGGTTCGTCCTCCTCGTCGCTGAGTGTCACTTCCTCGAAGTGGACTCGACGTATAGGACGTCTTCCTTCTTGTTCCTCCAGGAACTTTTCCAAGCGAGCCGCTCTCTCGGCTAGCTGGGCCAGGTCAGTTGCATCCTGCACAATTAAATGCTCCTTTAGTTTTGGTAACATGTTAGCCACTGCAATATTGGCTATTTCTTTTTCAGGAATTGCTATGGAACATCGGCCTTTCAGCCGTTGTAATCTACCAATAAAAGAGCTTGCCGCCTCATCGGCATGCTGTTTAGCATTAGTGAGATCAGCGAGGCTTACCTGAGATAGCGGAGTGTAAAACCTATCATGGAATGCCCGTTCGAGATCAGCCCAATTCTGGATTGAGTTTGGCCGCAACGATGCAAACCATGCGAAAGCGGGTCCGGTGAGAGACGAGCTGAACAGTCTTAATTTCAGCCAGTCATTGGCCGCTGCTTCCCCGCATTGGGCAGTGAACCTCCCAATGTGTTCCACTGTGGATTTGCCCTCATCTCCCGAAAAGGAAGTGAAGTCCGGCATTTTGAAACCCCTCGGATAGGGTTGCATGGTGTCTACCCAATCCGGATATGGCTTCCGGTACGTAGGCCGCTCCATCGGCTTTAACTAGATTCCGAAGTGCTGCTGCATCATGTCCGCGAGCAGCTCTGGTGAAACCACTGGTGCCTGCGTAGGAGGCATCGCAGCAGCAGGTGTCGGGGGTGCTCCATATGGTTGGGGAGCGTGTCCTCCTGTGTAGCCAGGAGTGGCGGCCTGTGCCGCGGGGATAGGGGTGGCGGCCTGCACCATAGGGGCCGCCATCACTCCACCTGTCTGGGTAGCCTGCCCCCCTAGGGTTGGTGGCACCCAACCCGGGTTGAGAGGAGCCGCCATATGTGGTGCAGTGGGGATGTTCGGCATCTGAGGTGCCGTCTGTCTGGGTGCCATGCTAGGTCCGGCCGCCATGCAGCCTGGTGTGGCACTGGTTGCCATCAACGGATTTGATGGAACGTATACCGGCATGGGAGGTGCCGCGTAGCCCGAGTTCGGCATGCTGGGTGCCGCTGTAGAAAAAGTGTACGCGGTCTGGTATGACTGTGGAAACATACTGGCCACGCTTCCAGAGTCATGGAGTGGCGGGTGACCCAGTGTGTTTCCCCACATTCGGTGTTGTCCTCCTGACGGTCCCGGATATGGAGTGCTAGGCGCCATGGTAGAACTTGATGACGGGAGGCCTCCATCGCGTAGGGAACCGCATATCTGGCTGGTCTGGTCGGCCATGGCAGGCCGCAAGACATCCATCAAGTGCCTTGTGAGCAAAGGCATAAATTCGGCCATCGATTCGGTCATCGATAGCCGCATTTGTTCCGACAGAGTAGGGATCTGCATTATCCCCTGCTGTGGTGAGGTGATGTTCGCCGTTTCGCCGGCGTCCTCATCCAATGTGCGCTGGACTGTCTGGTCTTGCAGAGACATGTTCTCGAATTCTTGTGTTAGATCAGTAACGATTCGTCCGGATCTAAGACGCATGCACTTCTGAAGCAGATATGGTCTTGAATCGTGTCCCACTGGGCGTGCCAATTTGTTAACGGTGAAATTTGGGAGAATGGAATCTCTCTTTTATTAATGAAATTTGGGGAAAGATTACAGAGAAAAATAGAAAAAGTACAGGAATTGAATGAAAGCAGTAAAGGAATTGAAGAACAAAAAAGCAGTAAAAAATGCAGGAAAGCAGAAAAGTAAAATAAAGACTCTCTGAGGAGAAGATTCGGGGTCCCCTGCTCACGATGCCTATGTTCATATTTATAGTGGTGGGGCGTCCTCAACCTCTTGGCTCACTTTCCTTGTCCGGGCGTCTTGCCAAGATTTCTTTCCTTATCCGACACCTTCGCCCGATACGCTTTCCGAATTTGAGGATTCGCTTTGATCTCGACACACTCATCAAAGGCGGCCTCCATCATGGGGTTACCTAAACCCTCCATTCAACTTTTCTGGGCCTCCATCATGGGGTTACCTCCACCATCTCGGGCCTCCATCGTCACGACGGCCTCCATCACTTCTTAGGCCTCCATCGTCATGACGGCTTCCACCATCTCTTGGGCCTCCATCGTCACGACGGCCTCCATCATCTCTCGGGCCTCCATCGTCACGACGGCCTCCATCATCTCGGGCCTCCATCCAGGCTGTTGTCTACACGGCCTTCCTCTTCCGGATATATTTTACCCAATTGGGCCAATTAATTTAGACGAGCAACTCCATTGGGCTTAATATATTTTTACTATGTTAACAACTTCATATTTACACGTTATATATTGGCATAGGAGAAACCATTCATAACCAAACTATCCTTGATATGTTGCAAGTTTGTATCTCTTTATTTTTTTTTTTTCTAAATTAGCCCAAAGGTATTCAAATGATCGATCGAGTGGATGCTCGATACATTTTCTACAATGACTAATTTTCAAATGAAAATTTTCAATGTGACGCCATGGTCGTCCGTTGGTTTGGATTTGAATTGACTATACATACAAATGTTTGAATTTTTTTATATCGTAATTAATTTTCTTATTGCATTAAATTTTTTTGGATTAATTTTTAATTAGCACTAAGCCACTACCCAATTATTGTATTTATTACTATAATAAACTTTTTCTTTGAAGTGTGCTTGGTGGATTACCACTCTTTAAACTACTAGGAACGTACATTGCTGGTAAATAGATTACCAATTGTTAAGTTACCAATGATGTACATAACTGTATTTGGTGTGTATATGAAATCTTAGGCATTTTGTTATTGGGACCCGAAAAAAAAAGAAGAAGATCTGGCATTAAGAATTACGAAGCAGAGACCAACAGTAGTTGACTTGAGTGGATTGGAGCTCTAGTCGCTTAAGCAAAGTCTTGGGTTCGAGCTTTGTGTATGCAAAAAACTGCTTTGGGAGAGGCGTTCTTAATTGCCCGTGCAGATCCTCGAGGGATTAGTCTTGAGTACAATGTGACCTGGGGATACCCGGTAATTCAAAAAAAAAAGAAAAAAAAAAGAATTACGAAGCAGAGAAGAGAAAATTATGCAAAGGAAGGGAAGAAAATTGCACGAGGGAAAAGTGGAAAGGGCATAGAAGTATTTTTTTTTTGGATTCCTATCTATAACTAGTAATCTGGAATTGGATACCCAATTTACATACCTCCCTAAGTGAGAATATTTAGATTTTCAATAATGTATATTACCTCCTAGCAAATAAGTATGATTTACAAGTGGAACGGAAAATATAAAACTACGTACCACATACCAAAAGCCACCCTTATGCTTATGTTAGAACTTCGTCAGTTTTTTTTTTTTTTTTTTTTTTTCATCATTGCAAGTAATGTTTTTAACTAACTAACTTTGAAGGGTTGAGGATTTACTCTAATGGTTAAGTTCCCCGACTTTCAAACTATAGGTTGGGGTTCGATTTCCCATTCGACCTTTATCTCTCCCCTTTATTTCCTTTGTAGTTTGTGTGGCATGGGCTCACACCACATTTCCCAACATGTATATGCTGTTCAGCAAAAAAACTAGCTAACTTTGGAGCTTTATTTTGTTAGATTAGAGAATGATTTTGAATGTAAGTTCAGCATGAGTTTTGTAGTTTGTAATCTCTACTTCCACTATCACTTCATTATTTTTTATTTAGTCTTGTAACGAATCATATAAAACCATTCAAATTCAGCTTGTTTTCAACCGTACTTGCTATAAGTTAAAAAAATGAAGTATATAAATATCATTCAAAATTGTTAATACAGAGTACGTACATATGTGTTTTTTATCTACTCCCTCCATTTTTTATAACCTCTCTATTTCTACACTTCCACTACAAGAAAAATGGTGATTACCGACCGCACATGCGGTCGGTAAACAAGGGACGCGGGTCGTCCCAGAGGTTACCGACCGCATTGCCGACCGGAAGTGTCGGTCGGTAACCTCTTGGTCCGAGATCGGATGCCGACCTGATACTCTCCGGTCGGTAAAGTTGCCGACCGAATGCCGACCGAATACCGACCGGAGAGCGGTCGGCAAACTCACCGACCGTGTTAGCGACCGGACCAGCGGTCGATACCCAACGGTTTGGGACCTTCTGGACCCGGCCATTACCGACCGCTGGCGGTCGGCCCTGCGGTCGGGAAATTACCGACCGACATGCGATTGGCGCAGCGGTCGGTACCCAACTGAATATTGCACCAGAAATGGCTGTTTTCATAGCCATCCCTGCTGCAATACCAAAAGAACAAGCAAATCCAATGTCCAACCGAACTAATACAATCACAATTCCAAAATCCAACAATAATAACATCATCGTACAATTACATGATTCGTACACACTCACAATTCCACAAGTTAAACAATCCCAAAGTGCAGACATATACTCCAAATGTAAAGATCAAATTACAAATCCAAACTTTTGTGTCCAAAGTCATAACTCACAACTTACAAGTCCAAACTCATAAATTCACATTTAGTTCAAACAAGTTATGCATAAAAAATACAAGTCCAAAGGTTACTAACCCAAGATGGCCAAGCACAGTCAATGAACACCAAGGCCATCTCCTCCCCGGCCGCCTCCAAAATCATCATCACCGTCCCCATCGCCAGGGGACCGAGGACCCCTAGATCCGAGCAACCTCTGCATCTGCTCAGCCATGCTCTCCTGCCTCTGAGACATCTGCTGAAGAGTCTGCTGGAATTGAGCGAACTGCTGCTGCAACTGATCCTGCAACTGCTGCTGTGTGACATACTCCGAAGTGGATGGTGGAGGAGTGGAAATAGGATCGCCCCGGGCCTAAGTGATCGGGCCAACGATCCCGTGCCGTATACGGCATTGCGCCTATCGTGCCCACCGGCGAGGTCATAGAAAACATGATCAGGATCGAAATTAGGCCCAATCGCGGGGTTCTGGCTCAGGGATTCGACCACTGCTGTGAACTCATCCTGTATTTAAAGTGAAAATTTATGGTAGAGACAAATTTATACTTACCAAATTCTAAATTTATACATAACTAAATTTGATATTTTTTTACGATACTTACATTCAACTGTCGTGACCTCTCTCGTACCCACTGGTCATTCTCATGCCCTCTCGTGTGGGTGTGCTCGTGGAGCTCATGCAAATGAACAGGCCTGTTCTGGTCCTGGGACTGCATTGTTTCGAAGATTAGAAGTCGTACCACGTGTGAGTAACATTTCACTTATTGAAGTAATTTAATTAAATATGTACATCTTACCAATTTGTTTTTTCTGGCTCGAAAAGTCTTCGAACCTGCTGTGTGTGTGGGGAGTACCGGTGCATCCTCCTGTCCCCGGCGTCTGTTCAGCTTCCCTCTCTTGGATTTCTCCTTAAACGCAGCTGACTCCCAAATCCGCCTCCAGTTCTCGGCCACTAGCTGGTCTGGTGGATATGGCTTCTTCTTGCTTCTGATATCGAGAGTATAATCCTTGTACCTGATAACATATTAAGTAAAATTAATCGATAGTTGAGCAACAAGCAAAAACTTTTATTTAACTCTTTGAAAGTACCTGGCAATGTTTTTTCTCTCCCACTCCTTCCTGACTGCTCCAGTGAGCTCAGGTGCCCAGCGCGCTGCTTTCTGCATTTTAAGTTTGATCAAGACATGTACAAATGCAAATAATTACATGATTATATTTTAAACTACGGATTACCTGAAACTCCCCCCAATAGAACTCTTTGGTCTCCTGGGAGACCTTTCCCCAGCTAATACCATTCATATCAGATCGCATGGGGTAAATGTCGGTGATCTTCCTCACCAATGCATTTGTGAACTCAATGCTTGAAGACATAAACCAAAACCACAAAATTTAAATACACAATAAATTTAAGTAAGTAGTATATATATAATTGAAATGCAAAATGACTTTAAAACAAAAGATACTTACAGTCCATCGTCCCCCCGGCTCGACCAAAAACCTATCAGGCCGACCCTGTGGCGCGGCAGGAGCCCCCTGTGTAGATCCGACCGATCCTAAACAGCAATTATAAGTTTTTTGTTATTACACAAGGCGAACATCACATCAAATAATATATATAATACCTGGAGTGCGCGTAGGTGGTGTCTCTGGAACGGCATCAAGTCCCTCGGGTGCACCTCCCGCCTGAGGCTGTGAGCTAGAAGTCTCAACTGTAATTCAATAAATCAGAACGTGAAGATATCATTAATATAAATTAATATTTAAATGCACATGAGGTACCTAATCTATATTTATATCGAAATACCTGCTTGTGAGTGCTGGAAATCCTCCTGGGCTGCCCGGATAGCAGACAGCAGCTGTGACCTACTAATCAACCGACGCCTGGACCCTGATCCGTCTGGAGTGCTCGACGAGGAACCACCCCCTCGGTCAGTCATCTACAAAGTTCAATTATAATTAGAACACAATTGCAAATATAAGGAAATACAACAACAAACAATTTATTATAATTAAGTTTATCACATTTCAAACTTGGTAATCATCATCCGAAGTCTCCTATGAAGGATCATCCGGATCAGTCTCATCTGACGAGGAATCAGTGTCTATTGATGATTCTGACTCATTGTTCTCATCCTGAGGGAGGTCAACATATTGAACCACGTCGTCGGTTAGTGGCTCTCGCCTAGTAGTGATATTTGTAGTTTCGATGCTAAGCTGTTCGGGAACATCGACTTGGAATGCATCCGCTTCTCCCCCTTGCGTAACGGTTATTACACCTCTAGGTTTGACCTTACATACGGCCAACCACTCATTCCGACTGGCAACTGGTCTGATAGTCGGGAACGCAACGTAGCACACTTGTTCGGCTTGATTAGCAAATATGAATGGTTCATATATGTTCAAAGACTTTGACCGGTTTATTTCAACAAGCTTGTAGTTGGAATGAGTGCGCGTCCCAATGCCTTCACGAGGGTCAAACCATCGACATTTGAAGAAGGCAGTTTGTTTGATAGGCAATGCAGGGTACTCTATGACTATAATCTCTTCGATTATGCCATAGTAGTCTCCGTGAGATAGCGACTCGATACAAACACCACAATTGTATGTTGATCTTTCCCTACCATGAGATTCTATGTGAAATTTCATCCCATTTACAAAATACATAGGATACGATGTACCAATGGGAAGTGGGCCCTGAGCTATGTGAGATATGCATTGATCATCCGGTGAATTGTCCATCACATGTGCCTTCAACCACCTAGGAAACTCTGTTGACTGCGCTCGCCAAATCTCCGAGCCACTTAATTCGGGACGCTCTTCTAACAGTTTCTCTGTGAATTCCCTGTTATTAACACAAGATATTGATTATTATGAAACATATTTGAGAGCATTTAAATACAAGATAGATTAGTAGAAGGACTTACTCGAGATACAGTTCGATCTCTTTACAATTCATAAGGAGGTAAACGTGAATGGCGTTCAACTCTTCTGGGGTCAGACGCCTCTTCTTAGATTTCCCTTGGGCACGGCCAGGGAATTTGAAAACACTAGGACGGTTTTCGTCGTAAGGAATTATGCCGCCATCATCATTTCTTGGCACATTCCTACTGCGGGTGAAAACATGCTTCTCAAAGTAATGAGAGCAGAAGATCGAGGCCTCACGTACCATGTATGCATTACATATGCTACCTTCAACATGTGCCTTGTTGCGCACGGTTCTTTTCAATCGATTCAGGTATCTAAGCTATATAATAAAATGCACAATTTTTAATAATGTAAAGAGACAAAAACGACGGGAAATGAAATGCTACTGATTAACATTATTTAAAATTAACCTTTCATACGGGTACATCCATCTGAACTGAACGGGTCCGGCAAGCCTTGCTTCGTGTGGCAAATGGACGGGAAGATGTTCCATACAGTCGAAGAAGGCAGGTGGGAAGATAGTTTCCAACTTACATAGAACAACTGGAATGTCATTGGCCAATTTGTCTAATTCCTCAACTTTAATTGTTTTCGCAATCAAGGCCCTAAACACATTGCTCAGCTCTGTTATTGGTTCCCACACGCTCTTGGGAAGCAGCTCCCTCCATCCAATGGGTAGGAGACGCTGTAAGAAGATATGACAGTCATGACTTTTCATGCCAAACATTCTATACTTATTCATGTCTATGCATCGTCCCAGGTTGGATACATATCCATCGGGAAATTTTAACCCTGCTACCCATTTCAAGAATACATCCCGTCTATCCTTCTCCATCGTATACACCGCCTTCGGATATTTACCATTACGCCTGTCCCGATGCAGTTCTGGCCTATTACATAAGGTCACGATGTCCTCACGTGCTTTCGCATTATCCTTTGTCTTCCCTTGAACGTCCATGACCGTGTTGAAAATGTTTTCAAACACATTCTTCTCAATGTGCATGACATCCAGATTGTGACGTACCAAATTTGTTTTCCAATACGGGAGATCCCAAAATATACTCCTTTTCTTCCATCCACATGTCTTACTGATTGCTGCATTCTCCACATCTCCTCCTAATTCAGTCACACGACGGAGACCACGCCTATCTATGTCTGCCAACACTTCTTCACCATTCTTATACATCGGTGGCATTCCATGTTCATCCCTATCCTTCGTGAATCTCGATTTATCAACTCTAAAAGGATGATCCGAAGGCAGGAACCTCCTGTGAGCATCAAACCATGATTGTTTGCCACCCTCTTTAAGCCTTATCGATTCTGTTTCTTCCATAACTGGGCAGGCTGTTTTCCCATACGTGCTCCAACCAGACATCATACTATAGGCCGGAAAATCTCCAATTGTCCACATCAAAGCAGCCCTCAACTGAAAGTTTTGTTTGGCGTACTTATCGTATGCTGTGACACTAACATCCCACAACTCCAATAGCTCTGCTATTAAGGGCTGTAGGTAGACATCAATCCCCTGTTTCGGACATGATCTCCCGGGAATAATGCATGTCAGAAACATGTATTCATCTTTCATACACATACCGGGTGGGAGATTGTAAGGGGTTAGAATTACTGGCCAACAAGAGTATTGGGCCCCCGACTGACCAAATGGTTGGAAACCATCCGTACATAATCCCAATCTCACGTTACGTCCCTCTGCTGCAAATTCTGGATGAATTGTATCAAAATGCTTCCATGCCATAGAGTCGCAGGGATGACACATCTCCCCAGTCCTCTCATGCTCATGCCCAACATGCCAGGACATATGCTCCGTTGTCGCCTCCGATGCATAAAACCGTCTTAATCGATTCTTAAGTGGGAAATAGAACATGTATTTCCGTCCAATCCTTGAATTAGAGTTTGTTTCCCTATACCGAAGCTCGTCACAGAATTTGCACTTGTCTAATGATGCATCTTCACGCCAAAATAACATGCAGCCCTTAACACAACAATCAATCTTCTCAACAGGTAGCCCTAATCCCTCAAGTAGTTTTTTCGCCTCGTAAAAGTTCTTAACCATTGCATTGTCCTCGGGTAGTGTATCTATGATGAGCTGGCACAATGTATTGAAGCACCTCTCCGAAAGGTTGTGCTTGGCTTTAATGTTTAATAACCTAGCAATTGTTGACAGCAAGGTCATTTTCTTGCACCCGGGCCACAGATCCTTGTCTGCCGCCGCCAACATACGGTAGAACAAGCCCTCTTGTGGGTTAGGTTCTTCCGGTGGCCTAGGTTCCTCACCCTGATGTGGTGGTGTTGTTTCGGGAATACCAATTCCCATTCCATCGCACACCATTTGTATATAATCATTTTCCTGTGCAGACACTGAAGCTGCCCGCATCGGTATCGTAGTACCGTGTAAATTGGTGTGGCTCTCCGTGACACGTCCACCTTTCGTAGTTGTGGACAAATCCATTGCAGTGTAGATGATACTTGATGTCATCATCGGGTAGGTAACATTTATTCCTACACTGCCTACACGGACACCTAAGTTTTCCTTGGGACCTATCGACATTTGAGTTTCCATGAGACATACGTATGAGCGATTCAACTCCAGCTTTAAATTCTGATGTAAGTACTCCAACTTCCCGACGGGAGCGGTACATCCAACTACGGTCCATCACCTACAAATTTGGCAATAGGCCACTGAAGGGAAATCATTTTCACTAGTTCTTTGTGTTTAGTTTGTGTACGTGTAGTTATTAGACACTTATTGGTTTATTCACTTACCGATAATTTATGAAAAAAATGGATATGTGTTCAACGGATTACACTTAGGTAGAAAAAGTATTTTGTTTTGGTTATGCCAATTGAGTAATCATCGTTCGAATCTTTTAAAATTCATTTAAACTCCTACCTATTAAAGTCCCCTTTTAAGATTAATTAAATTACATTAGGCATTTTGGTTGGTGAATATTTGATGTTATCGAAGTAGGGAGTATTCAAATAAGGCTAAAAACATAACTTGTTCGAATTACCCAAACCTAACGGCTTTAAAATTAATTCTAGCAAATTAAACTATGTCAACAGAATAAGTTTTTTGAATTAGCAAAATCAATTAAGCTCAAAAAAACAATATCCAAATATCAACTTTTTAAATGCTACATCTAAAAGTTTCAATCAAATATCGTCCCATAACGACAACATAGGGAACATAAATACTCAAATCGAACAAAAACGATCTTTACACTTTACAATGACATATCTTTCTCATACGGAATCTAAATTGATCATACATATATGCAAAATCATCTACTTGACGAGAGGATTACAATTACGGCACCAAAAAGCTCGTGACACAAAAATTTACTCCATAGAATACCAAAACAGATCATGACAGCTTATATAAACCAAAAAAAATTTTGAACTTGTAAGATTTAGGTAATCAAAGCCATAACAATCAATTAAAACACAACAATCAAACGTGCAATCATAGACATAACAATCACAATTGAACAATCTAAACAATTGTCAAATTCGGGAAGCAAACATAAAAATCAAATCTGTAAGTTTTCATTCGAGAGAGAAATTTGAAAACAAAATTACCTCGTCTCGAATGGTGGAAGTGGCTCACGGTGGTGGCAGTGGCTCACGGTGGTGGAGTGGGGAGCGGTGGCGGCGGGCTGTGGTGGCAGTGGCCGGAGCAGGGGGTGGGGCAGGGGAGGCAGCAGGCTGCGGAGGTGGAGGCGTGGCCGGCAGCAGCGAACGCCGGGCGGGAGCGGCACTCGACGGCGGTGGCGGCAGTGCGATTCCGGCAACGTCGGAGGAGACGAATCCGGCGTTGAATGGCCACGGGACGCCGCTCGATTGAGGCCCACGAATGGTGGCTCCGGTCGACAACGTGGACGGTCGGCGGAGGGGTGGTCAGCTGAGGGGTGGTCGGAACTGGCCGGTGGTGGTGGTCGGGAAGATTTTGGTGGTGGGGGCGCTGTAATTTCGGAGGGAGGAAGGTGAATGAAGATGAATTCGCGATTTGGGCGAAATTATACCGCCCTAGGTTACCGACCGCACATCCGGTCGGTGATGCGGTCGGTAATCACCGACCGAAGTACTGTGGTCGGTGGTGGTGTCGTCCCTTAATGTCCGGGCCCATAACGGCTACAATTTACCGACCGCAGCATGCGGTCGGCGCTGCGGTCGGTGAATCCGACCCCGTCTACTGACGTTCGGTGGTTGCGGTCGGTAACCACCTTTTTTCTTGTAGTGTTCACGTAATCCAATACATGTTTTTTCATTAATAACTCAAATTATATACAATAAAAAATTATAAAAATTTAATTTTCTAAAACTATGTGATTAGACGAATCCAACAAGATCTCACTTGACTATGTTTTATCATATATAATTGTACTAAAAAATTGAATCAAAGTTATTTGATAAATAATATCAACTATGCAATGGATAAGGTTAAAAAATATCGGAGTGAGTATATAGATTTGACATCAGTCGTAAATATGACCCGATGAATTTGGGTTTGTTTTTACATCAAAGTTGGGTTTGAATTATACTCCGTCTCATCAAAATCAATATCGAATAATATTATTAGACCAACAAACGATAGGATACATTATATAACTTTTTTCTAAATATATTATTATAAATCTATTGAATTGGAAAATTTTTCTTTAAATTAATATATTACCAATTTATCAATTAATTACAAGCAACTAATTAATTGAGATTTTACTCCATAATGAGTTAGTTTGTCCAATTAACCAGCTGTCAACCATCGAAGTAATTAATTTTGAGTAAACATTATTGAGCATACACTCGAATATATTCCAGATAAGTAGAAATTAAACATAGGACAATAATCAATCCAATGATGACTCCCTACTGGGCAATGATAATGAATAATCAAATAAAATACTCACTCACTTTTCTAATAAACGTCTTTTTATTTAATACTGTATATTTTTAATAATTTTCTCTTTCATCTCATTTCCCCACATATTCTATCTTATTTACTGTTCTTTGATAATTTTTTTTTTAAAGAGCCGAATCTAGTTGATAATTTTATTTAATCAAATATAAAAATAATCACTATATTCGAAATTATTTTAATACGTATTTATTAATATATTTATATTAATTTGTAAATATAGTGATTAGAATTAAAATTTTAAATTATTTAGTAAAATTAATTTATATATTTATATATAATTTAATATAAAATCAAATATCGATTCGAATTAAATATTAATCTAATATTAAAATTTTAAATAATTTCGAATCAAATCAATATTAATCGAATATATTGATTCGTTATACAACCCTATTTATAGTAATAAATTGAGGACCCCAATTGAACAGCTCCCTCTTTGACTAACACACACGCAGCTGAAAAATTCAGAGTATTATTCCTGGTCTATTGGCAACTGTATGTGTCTCTCTATATCCACAATATGAACAAAAATCTCCCTATATAAATGCACATCCTGTCCCAACCCTTCATTTTCTCCCATCTGCTGTTCTCACACGCTTGACGCAGACAAACATGGCAGGAGGAGGAATCCTCGACCCCAGCTCTGGAGCCAGAGCCCAGTTTTATGAGTACAGAATCACTCCCTACTTTGTCGTTGCTTGCATTGTTGGTTCCTTGGGAGGCTCTCTCTTTGGCTATGATCTTGGAGTTTCTGGTCAGATTTGTGCATTTTTAGATCATGTCCTTGTCTTTTTTGCCTTTTTTTTTAAAAAAAAATTGATTCCTCGAGTCTTGTGTTTCTCTCTCTAGTGGTGTTTTGGTGAAAATTAGGTCAAAATGAGATTAATTAGTTTGTTCATGCCTATGATTCGTACGTTGCCGGAAAGTGTAATTTGTCCTCAATTATTGTAAATTTGATAACCAGTTTCCAAATTTGCAATTGAGGTTATTACAGTGTTATACTTTAATTTGTTGTTAGTTGATTTGATTTGAGTCTGAGAAACGGGACAAGAGATTAATAAAAATCAAATCTTTATCAATAAACGATGAATTACAGGAGGGGTGACTTCGATGGATGATTTTCTGAAGGAGTTTTTCCCGCACATATACCGAAGGAAGCAGGAGCATAACAACGAAACAGATTACTGCAAATACGACAGTCAGGTCCTGACTCTCTTCACATCCTCTCTATACTTCGCCGCCCTCGTTTCCACATTCGGCGCCTCGTACGTCACCCGGAACAAAGGCCGGAGGGCCAGCATCATCTGCGGCTCCATCAGCTTCTTCGTGGGCGCAATTCTCAACGCTGCTGCGAAGAACATCGCAATGCTGATCCTTGGCCGCGTGCTTCTCGGCGTAGGCATTGGATTCGGCAACCAAGTATGTTAGCTTTTGGAAATGGATTGAGATGTCAGTGTGAGATTTCAGACTGTTTTCATAGAACGGTGTTGGCTAATTTGGGTGAATTTTTTTTTTGTTGCAGGCAGTGCCGTTGTACCTTTCGGAAATGGCGCCGGCGAAGATTAGGGGTGCGGTGAACCAGTTGTTCCAGCTGACGACGTGTTTGGGGGATTCTTATTGCCAGTTTGGTGAACTATGGGATCAAACATATCCACCCTTGGGGGTGGCGGCTGTCGCTCGGATTGGCTGCGGTTCCGGCGACGCTGATGTTTGTCGGGGGGTTGTTCCTGCCGGAGACTCCCAACAGCCTTGTGGAGCAGGGGAAGATGGAGGAAGCGAGGAGGGTCCTCGAGAAAGTTCGGGGCACGCCTAAAGTGGAGGCAGAGTTCCAGGACCTGATTGATGCTAGCAATGCGACAAAGGCGATCAAGCATCCGTTCAGGAATCTGCTGAGGCGGAAAAAACCGGCCTCAGTTGATTATAGGCGCGCTTGGGATTCCGGCATTCCAGCAGCTGACGGGGAACAACTCCATCTTGTTCTATGCCCCGGTCATTTTCCAAAGCTTGGGGTTTGGATCGAATGCTTCCTTGTACTCGTCGATCATCACCAATGGAGCATTGGTGCTTGCCACGTTGATATCTATGGCGCT
>JAOANR010000222.1:0-116644 GCA_030278955.1 Hygrophila difformis
CTCACTAAAATTGGCGGCGACCCGGACCTTCGGCATACACCCACCCACTTGGATTCTTACCCTAGCCGGAATTGCCGCCTCATCATGCAGAGCCACAAGTAATCTTGCTCGATCAAGCTGTTTCCTTTCCTCGGTCTCACTATCAACGTTAATAATCTTCCCCCATCCATCAACCAATCTATTAAATTTTTCTTCACTCCAAACCGTGAATGGAAAGCCAAAGATGTAGATCCAAACAAGATGCCTTCTAACAATTACCCCTTTATCCCACCTCCTCATCCATTGTATGTACTTAATATCATTTTGATCACTCAGATATTTGTCTATTTCCTCCACACTGTGGAATACCACCACTGCAATGTGCCCCCCGCTGTGAAGAATATCCTCATAGTCTTGGTGGTTACTCCACAACCAATCCTGGAACTCGACGAGGACCTAGAGACTTTTTAATTCCAGCACCACAGATCGACGTAATCTATCTAGATCCCCATGGACTTCCGAAAGTTTAACTATCCCTGTTAAGCTGCCTTTCTTCCCGATTGAATTCCTTTCTATGTTCTCTCTGAGCACCTCTGCATATGATCGTTCATCTCTCCAAGCAGAATTACCGACAATCTTCCTCTGCTCATCCCTCCCAACCCCAACAGACAACCTAAATTTTCCCACTGCCTTAGTGTTCACCGTCCCTCCATACCTTCTCCTTGGTACAACCCAATTAACACTTAGTTTTCTTGCGTTCCACTCTCACCCATGCATCTGTCAAATGACTTTCTCTGTCTCGTCTCTCCGGTTAAACCTAAAAAAACCCAAATTCGAAACCTCTCTCCGGCCATTTTCTCGCAGAAGGAACCAATCACGTACTTTCGCCACTCTTTCTGTTTCGTAGTATATCTCCCTATTTTCTACTTAACCAGAATGTTCCCAACGCAGACTCCAATGAAAGCATTAAGAGTTTTGTAGCCATCCCTCCCAAAATTCCTTCCCTCTGCAAAGCCCCGCCTTGACCCAAAACCCTCGACTTCTTTCTCCTTGTAGCGGCTCACTCCTCCCCCTCCAGCTTCTTTCCACCCTCTCTGCACACAATGATAGTATTTGACAGCTTCCTTCTCTTCCTTGGTGCCTCTTGCCGTAAAGCTTCTCCGCGCCGGAACTCTTCTCATATTTCTCCTCTAGCTAGCTACTCTAAATAGCTATTGCAAATTGATGAATGTAGTAGTTATGTAGCTTTATCACTCCTAATTATATCAATCACATGTATTCCTCTAGCGCCCTTTTTTTTTTAGAAAAATTAAATTGTAACAGTTTATTTTCAAATAAATCATGAAAAAAGTAGTAAATATAGCGCTATTCAGAGTGCGGTCTGGACCAGACCAAACTGAAAACCAAACTATATTTTGACGGTTTTGTTTGCAGTTTAAAATTTATGATTTGATTTGCAGTCAATATATATGGTTAGATTTTTAATTTCTAAAATTTAAGGATTTAAATTCTTAATACTCCTTATCACTCCCGTTTATTCTTTAATATTTCTTCTTATGATTTGCCCTTTCCATTTTTTAATAATTAAATAACCGAAAAATGAGTAACTGAAGCATGCATGCATTAAGGATGTAATTGGATCGTTTGGTTTGGAGATTCAAAATTTTTCTCCGAAAAAATTTTAATATATTTTGGCACGTTTGGTTCGGGACTTTTTTCCCTTTTAAGAGCGGAATAGTTCGGAAAAATTAAGGATTACGTGAAATTTTTCATTATATTTCATATTAAAATGTCTTATATACCCTTAATCTTTTACTAATTTCAATTTAAATTTATAAAAAAAAAAACTGTAGAAATATGAATTTTTTATTATAAAAAAAATTATGCATACATGAAAATCTAATTTGAACCCTAAAAAAAAAAATCTAATTTGAAAACTAAAACTCAATTTTTTTTTTCAAAATTATTAATATCAATATACATTTTCTATATATTGTCCACCAATCTGTGGCCTGGTACATGCCAAAATATACATTTTTTATTACAATTTTCTTTATATACTTCTCCATTAATATATGTATATAATAAAATATAATAATAGGGGATGAAGACTTAGCCCAAGTGGTTATGTCCCTTGACTTCCAACGGAAGGTTGGAGGTTCGACTCCCCGCCGACCCCCTATCCCTCCCTCTTATTCCCCTTTGTAATTGTGTGGCATAGACTCCCACCACCACTTTCCAAGGCCTTCAATGACTCTTCCAAAAGAAAAATATAATAATACTAATATTTAGATAAAATAAATTAATAATATCATATAATAAATTACTACCTCCGTCCCATTTAACATGTCTTGTTTTATTTTTATACACAATCCAATGCACGTTTTCAATTGTTAATATCGCAAAATATGTACAACAAAAAATTATGTAAAATTTATATTCTAAAACTACGTGATTTTATGTTTCTAATAAGACCCAACTCGACTATATTTTTCAACTATATACTTGCAATAATGTTAAATCAAAGTTAAATAATGAACAGTGCCAAAAAGTCAAACAAGACAAATATACTGGGATGGAGGTAGTACATTGTAATTTTATTTTCTTAGAAAGTATGTTTAAATATTTTTATTGTATGGTAAAATGATGCATTTATAAATTTTATTTAACTGGAACTCAATGATATTATTATAAATTAGTTTGAATACAAAATATGAAATTTTCAACTCAACAAAGCTTATAATAAATCTTAAAAAATAAGATTATTTCAATATTATATTTCCAACAAACCAAAAGCAGTTGGCCTGAGTGGTATAGAACTTCGGTAGTTTAAGTAAATATCTTTGGTTCGAGCCTTTGTGTATGTAGAATTATGTTTTGGGAGAGACAATCCTTCAATGCCCTTCGATCTTCGAGGGATTAGTTTTGAGTCCAATGAGACCTGGGATACCTAATATTCACATAAAAAAAATTATATTTCCAACAATTTTGAATTCCTAATAGCGATTAATTACATTTCTATGCTACGTGTCAAATGGATAAAAATATTCTGTTATAATCTTTTTTTTTTTTTTGGTGAACTTAGTAGCATTTGATTACAAGTGTTAATAGTTAATACACTTGTCATTAGGAAATGCTCATGACTTGTACAAAACTACAAATCCTCTATAAATTGCCTTCTCGATGGAAATGAAACTAGATTCTATCATTCTCCCAACTCCATTATTGCCGTGTCCCTTATTTCTTATTAGCTCTTCCCATATTTATTTTACTAGGTAATAATTACTTCGTATCGACATACACATGCATACACACCATACCTTCACATATCTGTTTTATATTAATATACTACATTAATTATATATTTACATATGCAAGGTATATATATACATATATATATTATAGATACAAATATATCTCTTATGATCTAATAGGCATAAAATTTATAACATTCCATTGGCATATACTCTCCGTTCCTAAATAGTTGTCTCTTTAGCTCAATTTCAATAACCAATGTTTACATTAATTAACTCATAAATTTATATTTTTATCCTTCAACTAAACTCATTCTTAATAAATGTCAACAAATAGCATTTATGTAAAGTGAATGGTAATATAGTAAAAATATTGCATAACTACCTATAACTACCTAAAAATGATAACTATTGTGAATACTTTTTAATCTCTAAAAGACAACTAAAAATGAACGGAGGGAGTATAAAAATAAACTCTTAATTCATTCATTCTTGCATATACGACAAAAGGTTTAATTATTTGTCTAATATAAATATAGCACTTCCATTCAATCGTGCATAAAGTAAAATTAAAAGGGAATTCAAGACTTCATTTTAAATTGCTAAATAAAAAAACGCATGACCTCATGTTAGTCAATACCTTACTTGCCTGTCTCGGTGTTCAGGGGCGGATCCATGTGTTAATAAGTGGTGGCACATGACACCACTTAAATTCATAAAATTATTATTTTAGAATAGATTTTTTTTATATTTAATTAAATTAAGAATAGTGACACCCCTTAATTTTTATGGTGACACCACAATTATTCATTTTCAACCAAGTTTTCATATATTTTTTGTATTTAATTACTATCCCTAAGTTAAATATAGCTTACCCTATTTGTTGGGAAACCACTTAAAAAATTTTCTGGATGAAGGGCGTCTCTCTGAAATACGGTTGAAAAATAATTAGAATTTGAAGTTTAGAGTTAATGTTAAAAAATAGTTTTAGATTAAATAGTTTTGAGTAGTGGTATTAGAATTTAAAATGAGAGTTGAGAGTTTGAATTTTTTTTTTTTGCTCAATAACCTATACAGGCTAGGAAGTGGGTGGTGGGAGCCTATGCCACACAATTTACAAAAGGAATAAAGGGGAGGGATAGGGGGGCAGTGGGGAATCGAACCTCCAATATTCAGGTTGG
The DNA here is from genome assembly GCA_030278955.1 of Hygrophila difformis. NCBI lineage: Eukaryota > Viridiplantae > Streptophyta > Magnoliopsida > Lamiales > Acanthaceae > Hygrophila > Hygrophila difformis. The sequence continues at coordinate 4,415 of JAOANR010000222.1, forward strand.
AAGTCAAGGGACTTAACAACTTGGGCTAAGTCCCTATTCCCAGTTGAGTTTGAAATTTGAAAAGCTAAAAAAAAAATATTTTTATAGTTTAAAATTTAGAAGTTAAAATTTAGTAGCTACTAATATAAGTAATTACTAAAATTTAGTAGTATTATTTATAAATTTTTAAACTGTTTAAACAAATAGTAGTATTTTAAAAGCTAAATAATAGACGGTAGCATTTTTTTCGGACAAAGCCCATGTAATAATAGTAGTATTATTACAAGATGAACATGCACACCAGCTCACATGCGCTAAACGGTGCAAGTGCTATAGTGATGTGTATAGATTATAGATTTTCTTTTTCACAACATTCATTCATCACTTTTTCATACTCAGATATTACTCGACATACATGCGCTAAAGGGTGCAAGCACCTAAATTGTCCTGGGTATTTACATACGAATAACTAATTTAAGAGATGTTTCAGCCCACCGGAGTTTGGACCAAAGCGCGGCATTTGATTCATTTTTTCATTGCACAATTCTTTCTTAAATTATCATACTTTAATACTTAGACTGCGGTGTGGAGGTGATTGAAATTAATTTTATCTCAAAATTCATCATTAATGAATAAGTCAAATTAGTTATCTCAATAAACTGAACAGCCTATACAGGCTAGAAACTGGTGGTGGGAGCTCATGCCACACAAATTACAAAGTGGAATAAAAAGGGAGGGATTGGGGCTGGTGGGGAATCGAACCTCCAACCGTCCGTTGAAAGTCAATGGACTTAACCACTTGAGCTAAGTTATCGTCCCAATAAACCGAATATTGATATTATATTGATGCAAAATCGCACTTAAAAAAATAAATATATATTGACTTTAAATAGCCTAAAATGTAAAATCAAAAATACACCATCGTGGCCTATATTGTTTGGTGAATTATCGGGTATCCCCATGCCATTTTGGACGTAAGACTAATCCCCGAGGATCTGCATGGGCAACGAAGGGCGCGCATCTCCCAAAGCAGTTTTTTGCATACACAAAGCTCGAATCCGAGAGCTTGCTTAAGTGACTAGAGCTCCAATTCACTCGAACCAACTGCTTTTTATTTTTGGGGATAAGCCGAACCCAGAGAAGAAAAGTAAAATTAGGATCAAAACACGGAGGTCCAACCCATATAGATATATGCATAGGAAAGCGAAAACGATAAACCTAACGACTAGGGAGCTAATCGCTTAGCGCATTCACTACCAATTCCTCCCGAACAAGATCCAGAGGGAAGTCCCAAATGGTAAAGAAATCCTCCAGAAATGCCCTATGCATAGTAGATCTATCTTCAAACAAGAAACCACTAGAATTACCAAACACCGACTGGGGCTCAATAGGTATCAAAACATCCGAAGCAATACGGCGAAGAATATCCCGCAAACTCCTTCTAGAATTATTCCCCTTAACTCCACCAAAATTCCAAGCTAACAGTTTGAAATTTCTACAATCCATAAACATAATAAAAAAATGGGGGAGATTTTCACACTAAAATTGGACTCCTACCTTATCCAGGATTGCATGGCGGATGGGCTATCCATGTCCTCTCCATTCATCTGCTCTTCCTCAATATCTTCCTCCGGTGACTTTAAAGTTCCTGGAATCTAAACTTTCGTTTCATCCTCAGTGAGAATGGATACCCGAGCTCTCTTAAGCACTTTGGGCTGCCAGATATGTATTGGTTTTGGTGGTTCCACTTGGGCTTTGGCCCGGATGAGTTCCATCTTGTTCCAAAGGAGTTCTTTGCCCTTTCTATTATCCACTTTAGTTCAACCCATTCCCTTTTGAATATTGGGGGAAGCATTCTCCTACCCTTCAGCCTTTTTTGGCCCATGTTTATTATTGTCTGGCCAAGCCATTTTCCTAAGCCCCTTAGGTCTCCTCTTGACCATCTGTATCCACTCACCACCATTAGGTTGTGGAGGATTATCCTTTGATGTGTCGTTCTCCTCTGAAATTACCTCGTGACGTTCTTCATTTGTGTTAACTTCCTGAGTGCATCCCTGATTCTCCTTTTCGGACTCATCACTTTCCATATTAGTGTTTTCTTCCTGCTTCGCTCCAAGGCCAGCTTTGGGATTATCGGCGTCCACCGGCCTGTTTGAGCATCCTATACTCGCGTGGCCGTATCTTTGGCAGTAAGTGTAGACCTTCGTAAGCCACCTTATGCCACCTATCCCCTATCAATATACTGGATACCAGTGGAAGATTTAGATCAATCTTCACACAAACCCTTGCGTACTTCCCTCTATTAACTCCTTTCAACATAGCATCTACCCGGATAGGAGTTCCTAAGGCAGCGACCATTTTATTGAGTAAGAGCTCATCAAAGAATTCCAAAACAGAGCCCCGGAAGCCTTGCCCACACCACTGTCTTCTTGGGTGTTCCGTCATCAGCGATGAAATTGGGTCTCTATGGACGCATCGTTAAATAGCTACCAAACACCATCCATGGCCCTTCCTTTATAACTTTAGTGCAGTGTTCCTCTCTATCAAAGTTGACCAAGTAATATCCGGCATCCATGTCCACCATCTGGAAACGATTTTGCAACTTCCACATTTTGGTGAGTCTGTCCAACAGAGCCAGGTAGCCTACTCTTTTGCCCAATACTGAGATTATGAACGCGTCCTCATATGGTTTACAAGTAAGTTTCTGAAGCTGAGGATCTACCGTGACCCATGGTTTCAATCTATCACCATCCAGGAAGTCTAACTTCACCAATTTTTCATTAGCAGGATCGTCAATGAGGGGGCAAGGGGCGGCTTCTCTTCCTACAATGACCATATCTCGGAAGGAGATGGCTGGGTTATCTGCGAAATGGAAAGTTTAGGAGAGGGAGGCGAGTTTGGTGTCGAGGGAGTAGAAAGGAGAGAACTCAGGGGGAGTTCCATCCCAGACATTTTTACTAACTCTCTACACTTGTAGTAACTCGAGTTTTTCGTAAACCCTAACCCTAAACTGCTGTTGGTACCATCGTGGCCTATATTTTAATATTTAAAATTTTTAAAAAATATATAGAGGAAAAAAAATCATACTAATTATTTGTGAATATTGAAAATTAAATTAAGAGATGTTCTAGATGCTAAAGTTCCTTTACTGAAGACAACAATATTTTCTTCGGCCCTCCATTAAAATTCCTTTCAAAGAAGAAGAAAAAAAAAACATTTTATAAGACGTGCAATAACATATAAGGAGTATATATATTCTCTCAAGTTGAGTATATTTTTTCTTATAAAAAACTTGATATAGGATTTTAAGCAAAATTTGAATTATATATTTAATGTATAGCTAGGGTGTGTTCTATACATCTAGTTATATATGTGAGCTGAAACTGTAAGGAGATGGAGTTGTTGGGAGTGGTAGATTTTGGTAGGAGTAGCAGTTTTTAATTTGATATAAAATATTTTTTTAGAAGTAGCTGGAACTTTTAAAATAGAGAGAAAATTAATTATATTGTTAAGTAGCTGTTGAAAGTTCCCGAAAGCTACTAAATGTAGCTTCTGTTTGCAGAGCTTTGCGAGCTACAATTTACAGCCACAGTCTTTAAAAGATAGTATAGATAACGACGCTATTTTTTTTATTATATGAAATCTAAAATATCCCAAAAACTGTATGCAGAACATACCGATATAAAAATGTTAACTGTACTGCTGCTGAACCAAAAAAATTTCCTAACAGGTTTTAGTAATTATGGTACATTTATTCCCAATGGTTTAAAAAATGATTTCCTTATTTGTGCTACATAAAGAAAAAAAGAAGCAGTTGTCTATGTTACAAATGAAAGTTCTTATTTATTTATTTATTTATTTTTGCTTGGAGCCCAAAGATGCCGGATAACATAAAGAAAACAATAAAAAGAGAAGATTACAAAGAACCGCCGTAAAACAAACTAGCACCGTAGAAACCACGTGTGCCGGCGGTAACCGCTGTATTAATTGGGAGTAAGGAGTTGTTATTTAATTGGGAATAAGGGATATATAGTGATTCATGGCGATCGGATCCTAATCATAATGTTGGATGTCAAATGGTTGATCATTAGGCATATTATTTTGTTACTCCGTATGGTTTTGTTGGGGCCACAAGAGTAGTGGGCCGAGATAAAATGATTGGGCCATATAAAATGGGCCAGAAAAGGAGTTTACAAAGAAAATAGACTCAAGTTGGAGTGGGCCGAAAGACAACAAATGGGCGAATGGGACGAAGCGGAAATTCTGACGAAAGGAGAATCTCAAGGGCGAGAGATTTCGGCCGAAATGAGATCAAAGCAGCCGATATGAAGAGGGTAAAGTTCGGCTCGAAGGAATCGGCCGGAGAGCGGTTACCAAAGCTCCGGCTATAAATAGGGGATGCCATGCACATAATCGGAGAGACCAATCCAACCCCCCAAATTCCTTTATCAAATTTAATTTTTTGTATCTTTACTGCTTTCTTTGCAGCTTCCCTTTACAGTTTTTCCTAGACTCTAGCTTAGCTTGTAGCGGTTACTTTCCCAAATCCGCCGTTGTTCCTTAGTAACCGGTAGTTTGGTTCCAGTTTTTCCGGTGAATTCGCCGTTGTTCCTTAACAACCGGTAGACTCCCCATTGTATCTAGTTTGCCATTATAATTTCAGTGAATATTCAGTCAAGTTTGGGCGTATTTAGTCAAGTTTGGGCGCATTATCGTTAGTCCGGACCCGCAATCGGTTTGATCATTTTCTGATAGCCTCTATTGAGGAGAAAAAGGTCATTGGCTCGACGCTAGCTAAACAGTGGCACGCCCAGTGGAACTCAAAATGGCATTCGAGACACAGGCAACTCCAACAGTTAACACGGCGGCAAGGACTGATTTGTCGCCGATTCAGGAAGAGCACACAGCAGAACCAGGCGAATTCCCCCCAGGATTCCCTGGACCATCAAACTTCCACAATCAGGAGTTTCCACACGACCATTTAACCCCGCGGTTCCGTGATCATGTCCAGTTTATGGTAGAAGCGGCAGTACTAATTCGGTTCGGCAGATAGAAGGCAATATTCTGGCAGCGATGCCAGCAATGTTTAGAGCCGAATTAGCGAGGAATATGTATCCGATGGGAACGCAGAATGCATAGATGGCGCAAAATCAAATGCCTGCGATGCAAAATCCTCACAACTTTCAACAGCAGGCCTATCGGCCGCTAGGAGGGCAGGGACCACGGCCCTTCGTCCCTCCGCAACAAAGGTACGATCAGCAGCAGAATCAACCGCCTCAGCCGGTAGTGCAACCGCTTGCTCCAGTGGTACAACAACAATATATACCACAGCAGCCGAATCCGCCACAACTGGTTGATAGAGAACTTATTGCTGAGATCATTCGTACACAATTTGGAAACCTCATCGGCCAGGAGAATAGGTCGATGTGTAGAAAGCCTTACCCCGATTACATCGAAGAGCAGTATCCATTGCCTAGAGGAGTGAAGGTTCTTGATTTTAATACATTCTCAGGAGAGGTCGGTCGATCCACGATAGAACATGTTGGCCGATTCACAGCTCAATGCACCAGAATAGCGTAAAATGATTTTCATAAGTTGATATTGTTCAGCTTATCGCTCACTGGTCCAGCATTCGAGTGGTATATTAATTTGCCAGCAGGATCGGTTAATACTTGAGCCGAAATGGAGCGGTTATTTCATGACTGATTCTACTACACTAGTCCTGAAGTGTCGGTGGTTGATCTAACATCAACCAAACAGAAGGCGGCGGAATCAGTCACTGAGTTTATAGAGAGATTTTATGCCGTTAAAGCTCAAATGAAAACAATGCTGCCGGAGCACGAATATATCCAAATCCTGAAGCAGAATCTAAAGTTTGCCATCAAAGACAGATTGATGGTCACAAGACCTAGGACTGTGGCCGAATTAACGGCCGAAGCTATAAGAATGGAAACTTATTTGGCGGAACAAGCGGCTTTTAAATCAAGCCGAAGTCAAAGTGGCAGATCACAGCCTATCCAGTCGGCCGCATCATTTGCATAATCCCTGGATAGATGTGATGTTGAGGAAGAATATAATATGGATGATATTCCTGCCTTAGCCGAAGTAGCAAGGGCCGAATTGGTGATAAAGAAGCCCATGACCTGTCCTGCTCTTCGGCCAGTCAGAGGCAAGGAGAAAGAAGGAGAAGTCAGGGATGAATCTCAGAGGTTTTATTCTTTCGATCTATCTCAGATGGATGAAATATTAGATTATTGCCAGAAGAATGGATTATTGGAGTTCAAAGGAAACCACCCGTAGCCAACCAAAGAGCAACTGGAAGTCGGGTGGTGTAGATTCCACGGATCGGCTACTCATTCTACAGCGGTTTGTGGACATTTCAGAAAGCTGATCCAGAAGCATGTGGATGATGGGAAATTGAAATTCCCGGACAGACTCATGGCAATTTATAAGAATCCGTTTCCTGTCGCTAATATGGTAATGGTGCACCCCGACCAGAACAAGTCTTTACACGATCGTTTGGGGGACCAACCATCGACCAGTAAAAGCTCTGTCCACGATCGGCTAGGAAGTCAGCCATCGGCCCAGAAGAAGGCAGGAGTGTGGAGACGGTTAGGGTCTCCAGAGAAGGGGAAAGAGAAGACCTCGGACTTTTTGACCGGTTGGGAGACTATGAAGTTAAAGAATGGATTAAGCAATCGGATAAACCTCAGAAGATGGAATTCAAAGATGAGAGTGAAAGGCCAACGTTGAAGATCATAACCAATGGTTGGGACTCAGAAATGAAACTAACGGCTGATAAAAAGAACGGAAAGACTTTGATTCAAATCACAGTTCCCGAAGACGCCGTGTCCCCGGAAATGAAGAGACTAGAAGGCCACCAGCGAATACTCAGGTAGGCCGATGGGTTCAGAATTCCCCAGAAAAAAGGCATTTCGGCCAACGCCGATTTGAGAATTCAGCCTGGAAAGCAGGGGATGAAAAGACCCCGAAAGGGAAAGGATCATATCGTACCTTCAAACGGAGAATGCAGTGGCTTAAAGCAGCCAGAGCAGATGAGGTAGAAGAGTACGAGATGATGCACATGGAGGAAGACTTCCCAGACGATTGCTCTTCATATGAAGGAAGGATCCTTAATAAAGTATTTTCGGCTCGACTCAAGTCAGCCGAAAGGAAGAAATAAAAGAATGAACCGAAAGAAGGTCAGGATCGGCTGAAAAATAAAACTGAATTTCGGCCGAAAATAATTCAGCCGAAAGCCGAAGTGATCAGCCGAAACCAAAGGAGGAATGGAAGCCTAGGCCAGTCCGAACTAGGGAATGGAAGGCAAAGACAACCATTATCCCGAATAGTGAGACACTTTCAATCGGGCAGTTCAAGTTCGATTTCGGGTCTAGTGCAAACATGATAGCGACGACCACGGAAAGCTGTGGAGAGTATTGGTCTGATTCAGAACCAGTTGTGGTCTTTTGTCAGAAGGAAGAAGAGTATTTTGGTGAAGAAGAACCCATAGTGGACTTCTGTTTCGCCAAGCTCAAAACACTTCGGCCTGAAGCCGAAGCTGAGAAACCTGTGGAAGAAGGGTATGAAGCATTTGTCCCCGAAGCTCAGCCAAGCACAATTCTACCTCCGACTACAAAGATGTCTCAGCATGTGAGGCATTTGTATGTCAAAGGCTGGGTCAACGGGAGACCACTCAGGAGAATGTTTGTTGATGGTGGAACAACCGTCAACATTATGCCATTATCCACACTGACGAAGATAGGCCGCTCGAAGGACGATTTATTGCGCACGAGGATGAAAGTATTAAGTTTTGTGGGAACACAAACGGCGGCCGAAGGGTGTATTTTAATGGATGTAACGGTCGGAACGATCTCGATTCCGACTATGTTCTTTGTGGTGGATGCAGAGGTCCCGTATGCGGCCCTATTAGGCCGATGGTGGATCCATACAGCCAGATGTTTACCATCGACACTTCACCAGAAAGTATGGTTCTGGAAAAAGGATGGCACAGTCGAAGAAGTGGATGGTGATCAACCTCCATTTCCAGTCAGCACAGCCGGCCGAATTGATGCGGTGCTATACGAAGAGCCTATACAACCATTCCTAGCGGTGGTAGGGGAACGATACTCACACGTCGTTGAATGCGACTGGACAGACTTGGGGTTCGAGGTCAGATATCAGGCCAATGTATGGCAAACCGATGAGGAAAGTAAATAATGGATGAAGAAACTAAGAAAATAGTCGAGTTCGAATCGACCGAACTCGGATCGTCAGGTGAGAAAGCAAGTTGGAGTGAACTCATGGATGCTATTCCAAAACGAACACCAGATTTTAAAGCTCAAGATCCCTTGAAAATGGTCAATGTTGGCACAGATGAACATCCAAGAGAGATCTCGCTGAGTGCAAATCTAGATCAGCAGACGACAGGTCGATTCAGGGAGGTGTTAATTGAGTTCAAAGACTGTTTCGCATGGGACTACACAGAGATGCCAGGATTAGAACGATCAATTGTGGAGCATAGATTACCAATTAAAGAAGGGTTTAGGCTGCATAAACAGCCGGCCAGGAGGGCAGCTCCGAAACAGTCCCGAAAATAAAAGAAGAAATTGAAAAGTTATTAGCGGCCGGATTTGTTAGGCCAGCTAAGTATGTGGAGTGGTTGTCAAATATTGTTCCTGTAATAAAGAAGAATGGGAAATTGCGAGTTTGTATCAATATCAAAAATCTTAATATAGCCACTCCTAAAGATGAATACATGTTGCCTATTGTCGATTTGTTAATTGATTCGGCCGCAAAACAGGGGATGTTATCCTTTATGGACGGGTATTCAGGATACAATCAAATCTTTATGGCCGAAGAAGATGTGCATAGAACTGCATGCAGATGCCCTGGAGCTATTGGGATTTATGAGTGGGTAGTGATGCCATTCGGGTTGAAGAATGCAGGAGCCACGTATCAGAGGGCCATGAATTATGTTTATCATGATTTAATAGGAGACTGTGTAGAGGTCTATATCGACGATGTCATGGTCTGATCCAGAGATGTGGAAAGCCATTTGGACGATTTACAAGAGTATTTGCAAGAATGAGATTACATGGAGTTAAAATGAATCCAGCCAAGTGTGCTTTTGGAGTGCAAGCAGGGAATTTTCTTGGGTTCTTGGTACACAACAAAGGCATTGAAGTTGATGCAAACAAAACCAAGGCCATCCAGGAAGCTAGGCCTCCATATGATAAGAAAAGTCTGCAAAAATTCCTTGGACAGATCGGTTTCCTGAGACGATTCTTGGCGAATGCGGCCAGGAAATCTAAACCATTAACCGATCTACTAAGGTTGAAGAAAGAAGATGAATTCAAATGGGGAATCGATCAACAGGGAGCCTTCGAACAACTGAAACGGGCTTTGATAAATCCACCAGTGTTGGTTCCTCCGGTTTTGGGCCGACCATTAAAGCTATATATAGCAGCGGCCGAAGAGTCTATTGGAGCATTACTGGCTCAAGAAGACGACGAAGGAAGAGATCGTGCAATTTATTACTTAAGCCAAATCCTTAGGGATGTAGAGCTAAGATACTCGCCGATTCATAAACTGTGTTTCAGTCTTTATCATGCATGCCAGAAGCTAGAATATTATATCCAACCGTGGCAAGTGATAGTGGTGGCTTCGGTTGATATAGTCAAAATCTTGATGTATGATCCAATCAGCAGTCGAAGGATGGCCAAATGGGCCATGAAGTTAAACGCATATGATTTGACATATCAACCGCTCAGGGCTATGAAAGGACAAGTTGTAGCCGATTTTCTGGCCGATCATGCGATACCTTCAATATCCGACGATATTGAAAAACAAGTTCGACCGAAAGAGATAGACGAAATAGGGATAGTATATCTACATCCATGGGTGATGATGTTTGATGGTTCCAAGGCCGCCTCAGGAGTTGGGGCGGGGTTCACGCTACATACGCCGGAGGGCAAGATATACAAATACTTCGTACAATTGCCGAATTCCTATACCAACAACCAGGCAGAATACAAAGCGTTGATTTCGGGGCTACAACGACTGATAGAAGAAGGAGTAAAAGCTATTATAATCAAAGGAGATTCGCAAGTGGTTATTCAGCAGCTGCTAGGAGATTTTTCGGTAAAAAGTTCTCAGCTGATCAGATTGTACGAATAAGCAATTGGTTTGTTGAAAGAATTCGACGAGGTATATATCGAATACATCCCAAGGGAAAAGAACGAATTAGCCAACGAATTGGCTCAACACGCAGCCAGATATCAGCTAATGCCGATAGCAGGGAACGTCGAAATACATTTGGCCGAAACGGAAAAGGCTTAATGGATAAAAGAGATAGCACGAACATTAGAAGATCCATCCGAAGCTAATCCAGCCGAAAAACGGAAGGCAATGGACTACATAATATTAGGAGGATTACTTTTTAAGCGAGCCATCGATGGAGTGCTACTCAGGTGTGTTGGAGAAGAAGATGCGAAAAGAGTAATGGGAGAAGTGCATGAAGGAATATGCGGCGCACATCGGCAGGAAAGTCGATGAAATGGAGCATCATTCGGCTAGGATACTATTGGCTGAATATGGGGACAGATTGTGAAAAGTATGCTAAAGGGTGCCGTGAGTGTCAGAAGCATGGGCCGGTTCAGAAGTTACCTGCCGAAGAGTTGCATATAATGATTAAGCCATGGCCATTTCGAGGATGGGCTATGGATATCATCGGAAAGATTCATCCCTCTTCTTAAAAAAGGCATGAGTTTGTGCTAGTGGCAACGGATTATTTCACGAAATAGGCCGAAGCTCAGGCATATGTTAGCATTTCTCAAGAAGAGGTTATTGAGTTTATCAAGAGACAATTGATATACAGATTCGGAATCCCACAGACGATTCTAACGGATAGAGGAACAGTATTTGTGGGAGAAAACGTCAAGGCCTTTGCAGACGAATACGGAATAAAAATCGTGCATTCGTTGCCATATTATCCACAGGGGAATGGGCAGGCAGAGGCCACGAACAAGCAACTGGTAGGGATTATAAAGAAAATGATTGAAGACCAGCCAAGGAAGTGGCATGAGAAGTTGTCTGAGGTTTTATGGGCTTATCGGAATGCTAAGACTTCAGCCACTGGATTTACGCCATTTCGGCTGACATATGGGATGGACGCAGTACTTTCAGCCGAAATAACAGTGCCGAGTCTGAGAACAAGCCACATCATCACCCGGCTTAGGCCCACATTCTTTTCCATAGGAAGCAGATTTGATGTCGGTCGAACAGTACGATCAATCAATGAAGGATGAGTTATTAGATGTCAACTCCGATCGGGTGCAAGCATTGGAAAATCTGCAGAAAAATAAAGATATTGTGGCCGATTGGTATAACAAGCGAATTCGTGTTAAGCGATTTGAAGTTGGCGATTTAGTATGGAAAGTCATATGGCCACCCAAATAGAAGGATGGACGATTAGGAAAATGGAGCCCCAATTGGGAGGGGCCATTTATTGTTCAGACGAAATTACCAAACGGAGCATACCTATTGGTGGACAAAAATGGAGAACAAATGTCAAATCCAGTAAATGCGAGATATATGAAGAAGTATTATGCTTCAGTTTGGGATTACACATCAAACAAACAGAAAGTAAAGATTTTATTGCATGGACGAACATTACAAAGAGGAGCTACTTCGGCCGAAAGCGGCATCGATAGTCCGAAATTACAATATACAAGGGAAACGTCCTAGTCTACGCAGACATATAGAAGGGAAAGGTCCTAAAAGGAACTGGAGGATTATGTTAAATGACCCAGTGATAATGGCCAAAATTGTCCATTATTTCCAATCCATTTCCGTGTCTGAGACGGACATTTTGATCATAATCCCATCTAATTTTAATAAGAAAACAGTTGAATTCGACAGATTAATGCGAGTTTGTAAAAATAATAAGCTGGTAATGAAAGACACAAAAATATGCAATTTTAATTGTATTTGTGTTAGAAAAATTCAAAAACATAAAAAAAGGAAAAAGAAAAGAAAAGGGAATGAAAAGATGGGCAAAAGAATAAAATAGCCCATAAAAATCAAAAAGATGGGAAAAAGAATGAAAACCCCACAAATTGAATTTTTGGCAAAGTGTTGAAGATCAATTCGGTTTACAGCAATTTGGTTTATACCGAATTGACCATGTAGACCGAATTACTGAAGAAGAGAAGAAAAATGGACAAGTGTTGAGAAGAGATGCAATTCGGTCTATGGAATTCGGTTTATACCGAATTGATTGCATAGACCGAATTGCCTCAAAACAAGGAAGCCAAGCAGGAGACCATGAACAATTCGAAATACTCAATTCGGTCTACACTTAAACCGAATTGATGTTGAAGACCACATCCCAGCTAAAGACCAAGAAAGAGAAGCCTCAAGCAATTCGATATACCCAATTCGGTTTATACCGAATTGCTTGAGGAGACCGAATTAAGTTCAAAATGCACCCAGATGAAGCTGTGGAACACGTGGAAAATGCATGCCACTGTTAATGGGCCCTGATGGGCTTAAGGCTTTTGAAAAGATAGTATAAAAGCTGACCTTCCTCAACATTTGATAAATACTTACACTTTTCAACACTCAGCAGGGAACAAGAAGAATAATCAGAAGGTTCTTCACCCCTTAAGGGTTAGGTAGGTAGGTAGTTAGTTTATTTTTCATGTATTTTAGCTTAGTTTTAGTTATTTTTACCATAGATTAGTTGTAAACAAGCTGTTTCTACCATTTAGTGTAGCCATTTCCATATTCCTTACATGCTTTTTAGTTAGAATGAACCCAACCTTCAATCTAATGATGGTTTTGGGTTATTTATCATGCTTCAAGTGTTTAATGCAAAGAAAATTTTCAGAAATGGATTTGTCTCATGTGTTTGACACTCCTTAAATACTTTCCTTAGCAATAAATTTGTTAGAATGTTTGTTTGTTTCAACTAGGTTGCATTTAGTGTATTCCTAGTTGGCTTACATCTTCAATAAATGCATGCTTAGTGGGTTTTTGGTATGATTTTATGCCTTAGAGCTTCAAATAGGTGTTCTTAGGTTTTAGATAATTCAAGGCTTATTAGGAATAGGTTTTAATGCTTTATTTTACTCTTTTTTATTCTAGATCTTCTTTTTCTTGTTGCCTTAGATAATGTTGGTGTTCTTATTTTTATGCAAGTAGTTCTTAGAATTTTAGGTTGTTTTAGGTAGATTAATCCTAGAATTTCTTGTTTGAAGTTTTAGGTTATAATCTATGCTATTACCCACTGAATATGTACATTATGGATAACCACAAAATATTCACAAGTATGGCTGCGAAATGACACTTATGTGAAATGAGTGATGGGGTCAATCTCATCTATCATAAACTGCATCAGCTTAGAAACCTGCATTGATACTTTTGAACAAAAAATACATTTATGTGAAAATGGCATGCAATTTGGTCTATGAAGACTGAATTGCCCATGAAGACTGAAGTGTATGACAAAAAATGTTTATTTATTTCCTTCATGTGGTTTCCATGCAATTCGGTCTATGCAATTCGGTTTATACTGAATTGCCCATATAGACCGAATTGACTTTGGAAACCATATTGTATGCATATCATCCCTTCATTCCTTAGTTGATTTTTCGTGTTGAACCAATTCGGTTTGCCAATTCGGTCTATACCGAATTACCTTGGCAAATCGAATTACCCCCCTTGTTGAAGCTGATGCCTTAGCCAAATTTGAGTAAGGGAATAACTTTATCAATTCGGTTTGCCTAATTCGGTTCATACCGAATTACCTTGACAAAACGAATTAGATAATGCTATTTCACATCCTTGCAATGATTAATTGGGTAAGGTAATACTTCATTTCTCATGCATTTTTAATTCGGTTTACATTGCACCTAACCCAGTAAACCGAATTGATCTCCTCTCTCTATTTTTAAAACTCCAAAAATATTTTATTTTCTTGAGTTGTGTAAGTTGCATGGGTGTATTGGGCTAAGCCCAACACATCTAATTTTATCCATTACATATCTCAACCCATTAGTGTCTAAATTTTTGTGTGACTAACACTCACACAATACCAAAAATATTCTTTTAATTTCATCTTTTCTCTTTAATTGTGTGTATGAATGGGTAATAAGGAATATCACAGATCAATGTTGGCAAAAAGGTCCCTTCACCGGGATAACGATTAGCTCGTCTTCTGTATATTAATTATTACTCGTTATTTTGCATGGTCTGATTAGTGATTGGTGGAAGCTCCGGCAAAAATGTCTCTTTACAGGGATAACGATTAGCCACTCAGCCAATTCCTAACTAGATACAGTTTTCTTTTCTTTATCTTAATTTCAACCTGAATTTCGAGCCATGGTAATGTTAGACAGTGTCGATCAACACGGTTATAATAATACTGTGGTAAGAAAAGATGTGGGTTTTTACTCTCTCATGGATAGTAGGACTCTTGATGATAGCGATCACTGTCATTAAGGGTTCCTCACTGTCTAAAACTCATTCCATCTGGAATAATTGGGAACTGGATAGCAGATGTTTGCAGTCCAGATCACTTTAGTTATTTCTGACACTCTTTTTAGCTAAATTCTTCTTATCTCAAGGCTAATCCACCTTTGTGTATCAAATTCTGTCTAATCTCACCATATATTTTGGGGTATTTTATTTTACTTTTCATATACATGTATGCATGTTATAATTATGTAGCTATTGTGGTATTATTATTTTGGAGATCCTTGTCCTTGGACATAGAAGTCTTGATATAAATCAGATGTTGTATAATAAATTTCCAACAAAAATTCCTTTGTAAAATCCTGATCTGAGTAAGGGATAAATTCGACAGTTATGATTAACTCAAATTCTACTGGGGGTTGATTTTGAGAACTTAGAAACAGAGTCAGCGATTAGGTCTCATCTAGACTGAAAGGATCTGTGTTTTAATTGAGAGTTTAGTACCTGTGTAGGGAATAATTTTCAAATATCAATTGGTTTCTCAAAATTGCTATGTGTTGGAAATCTTATATTAGATATCGCATCAAATCATTGTCCACTTGGGTGTAGATGAGATGTGATATATAATACTAGATGAACAACATGTAGGCATTGGTTAATTTCTAAGGTATGGTTGAGTATTCTTTCAACTGCTATCTTCTTCTACCAAAGCCTAGAATTGAGTCTTGAGTGAGTACATCCAGAGCAGATTCATTTATGGATCTGTTTCATTCAGTTTGTATCTCATAACTACCCAAATGTTGTGAGCCATATGGCTTATTGATATTCGGGAAGTTCTTGATCTGCATCTAGTCATCAAGACCAGGGGCTCTTTTATACTAACGGAATGAGATAACTTTTGAATCTTCCGAGTGATAGAATTTTAAATGCTTTCTTTATTGCTTTCTTTACTGCTTTCTTTTAAATGCTTTTATAGAGGTCACTCGGAAGAATTAGAGGTTGACCGCCGGTTGTAAAGTTTAAGAGTTATGGAATGGTTTGGGACTCGATTTGAAACTTTGGGCGTGACCGGGGGAATGATAGGAGTACTTGGCATATCAACTAATGATGTGTTAGGTGTTGCTTATCCACCACAGATAAATGACATACCTCGGCAGGGGCAGTTATTAATCTGTGGTATCTTAGAAATTGAGGTCTTAAGAGCATATAACTTCTCGCTGTAAGTACCTGTCTGTTAAAGGAAACATAGTGTAGAAAACATGAGAGTTAGCTAACTAGCGAACTACCCCAAGCAAAGATCTGCGTAATTAAAATGGAAGTTTAACTGTGTTTCATCTGAATCTTGTCCAATCTTTATTATTTTCTCCCTGTCCCTTCTGTCATATTTTAAATTTGCTTTCTAGTGTAGTGTAGCATAATTTTTACATGCTTTCTTAGAATAATTTTATTATTTTTTTAGAATAATTTTATCTGCTTTTGTAGAATGGATTAAATTGCTTTCTAGAATAAATTTACCATGCTTTGTAGAATAATTTTATTTGCTTTCATAGTCTAGTTTAAATTATGTCAAGTAGTTTTAAAAACCAATGCAAAACCTGAAACGAGTAACCGAGTGGAAAATCTTAGTAAACGACATGGGCCCTGCTTCTATCGCACATCCTCCAGTGAACGGTCCGGTCTTACTATAAATTACTGCAATTTTTGACACCGTGCGCTTTCGGGCCACAGTTTCCTACATGAGTATATAAAAACGTGACAACCTATAAACATATCCCTAATCCCAACTCCATCTTCATAAATTGGTTTCATTAAATAAAATTAAACATGGATTATTATTTTTCAGAAAATACTCATATAGTGGGAAATTGTCAAAAGTTTCACCCAGCCTTGTACAATGCCGCGTGGATACATCGGCGCAACCAAAAGCGGTGGCCTGACCGCTTATTCCAAGACAGCGGCGCCGAGCAACCCAACCACCAAGCCTCAACCCCTGGGAACGTAGAACGAATGATACGACGTCCCAGAGGTAGAAGTCAAATTCGGGTACAGCCTCTCTAAGATCTTAGACAGAAGTGGGAGGAGTACAAGCGAGGCAGTCACCCAAAGCGGTGGTAGAAAAAGAAACTGGAGGAACCACTAAGAAAAGTGGGTTCCCCCATTAGACAAGGTCCGACAGGATATGCAACCGCAAAGTAGAAAAGAATCCTGTTCGCATAGCCGTCGAGACCTTCATTTGGAAAAACAGTCAAAGATCCTCGCCCATGTGAGCATGGTGAAAAGGATGTTAGCTGAGCTTGTGCCACACAGGCAAAACGTTTTCGTACCACATCTGGAAATCCTTGCATGAAGGTATCTATCAGAAACCATGGGGGCACCGGAGACAGGGGATTAAGCAAAGAGAAAAGAAGAACCATATTGCTATAAGGAAAAATGAAGAAGAGATGGATAGACATCAGGGGAGCCGAGTATTTATAGAAGGAGGATGAATACTCGGCTACAGAAACGGTCAATATTAAAAGTTATTTATGGGAAAACGTTACAGTTGATTCCCGATAAAAGCTGCTGATACTCAGAAAACCTGTAATAGAGTATACCGAAAATCACGGAATCTGGTAAGATACATATCGTATTGCAGAGGAAAAAAGATTTGAGTCAGAAAGTACATTTCGACAATCAATACAAATCAACAAAAGGAAAGTGGCCGAATTTACGGTTAATAAAAACAGGCGAAAAAAGGATCCGACAAATTCGTACCCATAGGAACGGGTCAGTACCATGTTACAAAAAGCATCCCATATACAAAATGAATCAAGAAAAGAGTTAACGGTCCTCGCTGTCGTCGAAGTGAATGTCTTCGTCCAAGCCTTGCAAGGCGCCGATTGGAGGATTAGCGGAAGACGAAGGATCCACCGTCGAATCTCGGTCAACAGCGAAGGAAGGATGAGGGCTGTTACTGGAAGAAGGACGATCGGTTGCCAGATCAACGTCAGCGGGTCCAGAAGATGGCAAAAGGTTGGTCGATTGAAAGGGTGTTCCCTGGGCAAATAGAAAGAAATAATAGTCAGAAGCTAAGGACACAGAAGATAAACAGGGCATAAAAAGAGAGGGTAAAATACCTGCAGGGGCTCTCGAAGAAGAAGAAGCGTGGGTTGACGAAGAAGTTTCCATCTCTGATGGGTCTAAAGGAAATAAAGTTGGAGGAGAAATGACGTGAACAGTGCTTTTCCCACCAAGACTTTTAATAGCCGAATCAAGATGGCCGACTAGAGACTGAGTATCGGCCCATTTTTCTTGGAAAGTACCAAGTATGTAATCGTTGAAACTGGACCGCATGGCCAGGTATGAAGCATCCCGGTGAGAATCCAAGACCTTGGCTTTAGGAGCTTCGGCCGATTGACGGAGAAATTTTATCGATGTTTCAAGTCAGCCGATTTTTGCTTAGTTTGGTCCAAAGCCAACTTCAACTCCTGCTCCTTCTGTTGAAGTTTGGTTATTTCTAACGGATCGAAGAAAGGTCCTCAGTATACTTATGTTCCTGGGATTCCGTTTCAGAGAGGATGTCCATTTGAGCTCGATATTCCACTGAGTAATTGTTAAAGATGACTTGAGAGGCAGCCGCAGCTTCACGTTCAGCGGCAAGTTTGTTTCGCATCACTAAGTGAGCTCTAAGTTCTTGATCTAAAGAAAGGACGGATTTCATAATCGTCTGAAGAGGGCCATTCAGATTCAAAGAAACCATCTCTTCATGAAAGTGTTGGTCAAGATGAGACAGAAGAAGGAGGATTGGTTTCGGATTAACAAATTCCACGTCAGATTGCCTAGCAATCAAGTTACACAGTTGGCCCAGACAATCTCCAAGATGGGCCGAAGGGTCTGACGGGATAGAAGACGAAGAAACAGGAGAGAAGAACTCATCCAATACACGCCGATCAGGAAATGGAGATGAAGGGACCGGATCGGCGGAAACATCATCAACAGTCGTATCACCATTAGTAGGGTCAAGAGGTCCCAAAGCAGCCATGGATGACGTAGCAGGGTCCTTAATCGGTTGAAAAGGTTCAGCCGAAGAAGTAGTAGGGGCGGCAAGAATGGGATCCTGGACCAGTTTCTGAGATTTGGCCGAAGAGGGATTAGCAGGAACGGCCGAATCATGGTCATCTGTCAACATCTGGGGCTCGATAACAAGGGAATCCATGGTCGTGGTCAAAACGGGGAAATGGTGGACGATGGTAGAGTAGTAGAAACCTAGCAAAAGAAAGAAAAATGATTAATTGGGAAGGAAGAAGTACAAAAAAAAGAGGGAAAAGCTGAAGTAATTCACCATGGGGTGAGTAGTAAGGACTCCGCCAAGAGGCGAGCGAGAAGAACGCCTCCGAGTCTTGGTAGGAGGAAGGGAGTCAGTAAGAGGGGCCGAAAGAGGAGCGAGTCTTTTTCGGCCAGGATCCGAGGAAGTAGGACGAAGGGCACCTATATTCGGAAATGACAGCCGAATAAGTGATAAAAACACACAATAAGGAAAGAAAAAGAATGCAATCAAGAAGAAACATACCTGGACGCAAGGGAGAAGGCGTATCAAGGCCTCGATGAGAAGTAGAGTCCGGCGAAGATAAAGGATAAGAGGAGAAAGGGAGAATGGGAGAGAAACCACTCCTCTGCAGAAGCGAGTTGAGTTCGGCGCCAAAGAAGGTACGAGCAACGCCGTCCCACCAGAGCCGAAAACGAGAGGTAGGGAGTCCAGGGCGAACATGAAATTTTGGCACATCAAAATCGATTAAACGCCGATGATAAAGGGAACACTGTTTGCGGCTAGAGGAAGGAGTAAGACGCTTATCGACCCGATGAGCTTCCACTAAGTCTTGGCCGAAACCGAGCTGACGACTGACCAAATGAGGATTGTAAACCTCAAAAGGAATAGCAGCATTAGGGAGAGCCATAGAACCATTGAAAATTGGACGGGGAAGTATGCATCGGTTCCAAATTTGAGCAAGAGCCACAGGAAGAGAGGTTCCAAAAGAAGCGGTAGCAATCTCTCTCACCCAAGCGAGATCGGTTCTCCGGTAGTGATAGTGAGAGAAGGATTGATCAGTAGTTCGGCCTAAGAAATAGCTGATCCAGTGTGGAATCGACATGGCAGGAAGTGACGTCCCCAGAAGATCGAGAGAAACAAAATGATCAGGACAAATATCATGAGGGGGGAAACCAGAAACATGGCGAAAATGCCAAACCAACCACAAGTGGAGAAACCATAAAGGGCCTTGGGCTTTATCTGGAAAACCTTTCTCCTACCCTGAAATGGTAGCCGATATACCCGCATATAGGTGGGCAAGGAAGAAATCGGCTAACGGTAGAGCTACCTGGCTAAGAATCGCAGAGGTTAAAGGATGTGTCTCAAGAAGAACTCCTTTGGAAGGAGTACACCAAAAGAATCTTGTCAAGAAATACATCATAAAAGCAAGCGGCTCCAGAGAATGCGGATTAGGTGAAGCAGGATCACTCTGGTGGGTAATAATCCAACTATGGAAAGTATTGATGGAAGGAAAACTGGTGTTTTTCTCCTTAGGTTGAGATGCGACGCCAAGGTTATCCCCACGAACAGAGAGGTTCAAAAGGAGTTTCACGTCCTGAATGGTGGGAGTCATCATACCCCAAGGAAAGCAAAAACAATTCACAGAGGAATTCCAAAAGCACAGAAGGGCCTGAATAGGATGAAGGTCGGTCAGAAAAGACATGGTACTAAGAAGGATCAAACGACGAGTATAGGATTTAGACCAGGACTCGCGGCAATGGAGGTCGAGATGACGATACCAAGCCACGTAATCAGTAGGAGCCGAAGGCCAGTTAGCAAGTGATGGGGTATAAAGTTTAGAAGAAAACCAAGAGGCATACAATGGTATGGAGCAGTTTTCAAAGATACGAGCAGTACACTCGTCAATCTCTTCGGGAACACCTAGTGGACCAAGGGAATAAAAGCCTTCAGGAAGAAGACGAACCGTAGAGTGAGAGGCAAACGAACTCTCGATCTTGAGAATGTCAGAAGAAAGAACAGTGATGGGGCAGGGATCCGTCGGAGAAGATGAACAGAGAAGAAATTAGAGAGGAATATGAAAGGGCAAAGGAAAGACGGTTTACTTCGAAGAAGACAACCTACGTAAATAGGGCAATGATGACAGGATTTCTCGAGAAAAGGAGATAACCGTCAAGAAGTAACGAGGGAAAATTACTTGGGCTCTTTCAGAGATAAAAATTTGCCCAAGTAAGGAGGGCATCTGTTGGGGCCACAAGAGTAGTGGGCCGAGATAAAATGATTGGGCCATATAAAATGGGCCAGAAAAGGAGTTTACAAAGAAAATAGACTCAAGTTGGAGTGGGCCGAAAGACAACAAATGGGCGAATGGGACGAAGCGGGAATCCAGACGAAAGGAGAATCTCAAGGGCGAGAGATTTCAGCCGAAATGAGATAAAAGCAGCCGATATGAAGAGGGTAAAGTTCGGCTCGAAGGAATTGGCCGGAGAGCGGTTACCAAAGCTCCGGCTATAAATAAGGGATGCCATGCACATAATCGAAGATACCAATCCAACCCCCAAATTCCTTTATCAAATTTAATTCTTTGTATCTTTACTGCTTTCTTTACAGCTTTCCTTTACAGTTTTTCCTAGACTCTAGCTTAGCTTGTAGCGGTTACTTTCCCAAATCCGCCGTTGTTCCTTAGCAACCGGTAGTTTGGTTCCAGTTTTTCCGGTGAATTCGCCGTTGTTCCTTAACAACGGTAGATTCCCCATTGTATCTAGTTTGCCATTATAATTTCAGTGAATATTCAGTCAAGTTTGGGCGTAATTAGTCAAGTTTGGGCGCATTATCGTTAATCCGGACCCGTAATCGGTTTGATCCTTTTCTGATATCATCCCTTGAGGAGAAAAAGGTCCTTGGCTCGACGCTAGCCAAACAGGTTTATTCAATCCTAAGCAAGGATCCTAATCATTATATTTCAAACAAAATACCTTTTTGAACTCAAATTCCTAGTCTTGATTTTGATAACACTTTCAGTCCAGTGATTACGACGATAAGTTTTGTTGTTGTTGTTTCCAC
The DNA here is from genome assembly GCA_030278955.1 of Hygrophila difformis. Lineage (NCBI taxonomy): Eukaryota > Viridiplantae > Streptophyta > Magnoliopsida > Lamiales > Acanthaceae > Hygrophila > Hygrophila difformis. The sequence goes on from JAOANR010000222.1 coordinate 25,959, forward strand.
ATGGTTATCATGCGCAGTTGGCATCTTCATCAGTTGGATGTGAAATTAAAAATGCCTTTCTCAATGGTCACTCATCTATAACCCGGTTTATATGGAGTAACCATATGGTTTTATTCATCCTTGCTTCCCAGATCATGTTTCACATGAAAGATTCCTCATTTTTGTGACGAAATGCCTTTTTTTCCTTTTCTTTTTTTTTTCCTTTTTAAAAAAATACTGAACTCACATCCGTCGCAATAGCAAAAATATTGAATTTTGAAACAGAACTTTTCGATGCAAAAACTTTTTGTATAAGAAAATTGATGTTTGTGACGGAAAGGTTTTCTCATAGAACTTAACTTCGTCACAATAGCCAATATAGAGTATTTTATAAAGGGATTTTAATGAGTCACCACAGAAAGTACTGCCTCGCAAAAATAAAACTTTCTTGTAGTGTTTGTCATCTTCATAAAGCTTTTTATGGCTTTAAACAACCCCCAGCATGGTTTCAACGGTTCAACTCTTTTCGACTCTTGTAAAGCTGTAATACTCGATCTTATTTACTCCTATTATATATTTCCTCTCCCAAACCTTCTCAATTACATTGATTTATATAGTATATAATGTCCCAATATATATCTTATTATAAAGGTTCACTGTAACACCAAATCTAATAAAACCATTTCTCAATCAATCAATGGAGCTTAAGCGATTCTAATTTTTTTTTTTTTTTTGGAGAGTCATTAAAGGCCTGGAAAAGGAGTGGTGTGAGCCCATGCCACACAATTACAAAGGCGAATAAAAGGGAGGGATATGGGGCCGTTGAGCAATCGAACCTCTAACCTTCCGTGTTGGACGTTCTAATTTGATTTTAAGATGCAAATACATTTCGATCCAACATTCCCATTTCATCCCATTTAAACTCCCATCATCCTAAAAAAAGAAAACACTTGTCTAACCTTTGATCTCTGAAAAACTAATTGGCAAAAATTGACCTAGTAACAAGACCACACATAATCTAACAAACCATTTACTATGAATAGCCTACATCAATTCTAACTATCCATTTTAATTGTATGTCTGCTAGGAATTCCACAAGTGTTCCTCTCCCATTCACCTTTACTATATATCCATTTATCCATTCCCATCAACGCCATCAGCTCCACCATTCGTTTCTTTATATATTAGGTTTATGCATTTTTCAATTTCCAGGGCATCAGAAGGCCATTAATCTCACCAAAACTGAAACACAGAAACAAAGAAAAGATCAAGAATTGAACATGGGTTCATCAGTTAAAGTCCCCGTCACCATCCTCCTCGCCCTTTTCGTTTTCTTCGTCCAAGGAACAATTGGTATGTAATGAATAAATGAAAATATTTCCTGTGAAAACCCTATTTTTCAGATGTTGCTTTGTGCATTTTCTTGAATTCATATGCTGTCTGAATCAGGGGAGGAGGTCACCTGCGAGAAGCTGCACGCAAATAAGTGCTCGTTCGCAGTGGATTCATCCGGAAAGAGATGCGAGCTGTACAGGCATAGCCATTCTGGATCTACATACGAACTCAAGTGCAAGGCTTCCAACATTATGGCTAAGAAATTTTCTGGATACATTGAGACAGATAAGTGTGTGAAAGCCTGCCATGTCAATCGAGCCATCGAAGGAATAAGGGCGGAGGCCTTCATCTCCCCCAAGCTCACCACCCACGCCTGTGTGCCAGCTTGCTACGAAAACTGCCCCAACATTGTCGACGTTTTCACCCACATCTCCAACCAAGACGGTAATGGTTAAAAGCCTTAGACTTGTGTAAATCCTGTAAGTTGCTGACATTTTTGTGTCTTTTACAGATGATGTTGGTCTGAAGCTGATTAGCCTCTGCGTGAACAAGGCAAAATAAATCGAAGTTCAATTCCAGCTTGGGCCCAAACCGTGAGCTGAAATGGCAGCAGTATATGTCTATATGTTATTTAGGATCTTTATGTGGGAAGAAATAAATATAGGATCTTCATAGTTCATTCTATTTGGTTGTATAATTTCACAATTTTTTGTTGGTAAAGAGTTTATATGAATAGAGTTTAACACCATTAGATCCTAGCTCAAAACATTAAAGCCTTTATCTAAGTATAAACCTTTCTCTCATTTCAGTACTCATGTATGTTCAATTAGAGATAATTTGCATTGTACTGTTTTTCAAAATATTCTGACATCATCAAAACTCTCAAATTCCATGGACGAAGAAAACATGATCAAAGAGCGGAAAAAAACCCACATCGTCCCATAATTTAAAAAAAAATTCAAAACAGTTCCACAAATATCGAATTAGACAAATCCGTCCCATAACTCCCCCAATCATAGCCGAACCCGTCCATGAACCCGGTTTTTCACTAATCATCACCGAACCCGTCCCATAACTACCCTAATCATTGCCGAACCCATCCCACCATTAGGGAAGTTATGGGATGGGTTCGACGGTCACTACAAGAAAAAGGCCGATTACCGACCGCATTTACCGACCGTCAGTAGACGGGTCGGATTTACCGACCGCAGCGCCGACCGCATGCTGCGGTCGGTAAAAAATAGCCGTTATGGGCCCGGGCGTTAAATCGCGACCCAGATACCGACCTCGCTCTTGCGGTCGGTAATTACCGACCGAGTTACCGACCGCATGTGCGGTCGGTAACCTAGGGCAGTATATTTTCGCCCAAATCGCGATTACCTGCCTCATTTCACCCCTTCCTTCCCCAATTTCACCCCCAACCTGCCCCTCCTCCCGACGCGACCTCCGACCGCCGCCCGCCGACCACCCCGCCGCCGACGACCCCTCCTCCGACCATCCATCCGCCGACCACCCCTCCTCCGACGCGCCATTCGAGTGTGAAACGAGCACACAACTAGGGGGCCTCCGAGTGAAACCATCGCCGCCCACCCTCCGCCTCCGCCACGACCGTCGCCGGCCCAGCCTCCGCCTCCGCTCCAGCCGGCTCTGCTGCTGCCGGCGGACCCGCCCCCGGCCGCCCCTGCGCCAGCGCCCCCTGCCACCACATCCTGCCGCCACTCCACCGCCACCGCGAGCCACTGCCATTCGAGACGAGGTAACTTTCTTTCTTCCATTTATCGTTCTTTTGGAAATTTTGGAAATTTACACATTCGATTGTTTTGTTAAGTGCGTTCATAATTAGTTTCAAATTGTTTTAGATAGTTCTAATTGATTGTTATGCATACGATTACACATTCGATAATTTTGCTCTAATTGATTGTTATGGCTTTCGTAACCTATATTTGACGAAAAAGAAATTATTTTTGCATAAAGTGGGCTGTCATTATCTGTTTTGGGCTTTTACGGCGTTTATATTTGGAGGATTGAATGTTTGGTTGCGTAATTGGAATCATCTCGTTGAGTAGATGAATTTTCATATATGATATGCTCAGTTTGGATATCGTATGAGAAAGTTAGGTGATTTTAATGTAAAAATGTCGTTTTTGTTCGATTTGGGTGTTTGTATATCCTACTATGTTGTCGTCAGATTTTGATACTGGATTGAAATAATTAGATGTAGCAACTTTTCTGGTGTGAATTGGATATAGTTTAATTTGTTCGAACACTTGCATGATTTGAAGTATCTGTTACAATTTTTCGTCCTTTGTTTAGAATTTGCAGCAGTTTTAAACGAATACTTAGTTTTAACCATTAGAAATTGGGCATTTGATTTAATTGGTGCACATGGATTGAAAATAGGATTACTGGCTCACTAGTAGATGTGAGATATGATTTCTATAAAAATTTATGGTGTTCATTGCTTAAATGAATTTAAGTTGAACACTAAAATATGATTTCTTTGTCATATTAAAAACCTTAAAAGGTAGGAGTTTAAATGAATTTTAAAAGATTAATTCGATAATTACTCAATTGGCATAACCAAAATAAAATACTTTTTCTACCTAAGCGTAATCCGTTGAACACATGTTCGTTTTTCTCATAAATCATCGGTAAGTCTACATACGAACCAATAAGTGTCTGATTTCTACACGTACACAAACTAAACACAAAGAACTAATGAAAATGATTTCCCTTGATTAGTGGCCTATTGCCATATCTCTAGGTGATGGACCGTAGTTGGATGTACCGCTCCCGTCGGGAAGTTGGAGTACTTACATCTGAATTTAAAGCTGGAGTTGAATCGTTCATACGTATGTCTCATGGAAACTCAAATGTCGATAGGTCCCAAGGAAACCTTAGGTGTCCGTGTAGGCAGTGTAGGAATAAATGTTACCTACCCGATGCTGACATCAAGTATCATCTACACTGCAATGGATTTGTCCACAACTACGAAAGGTGGACGTGTCACGGAGAGCCACACCAATTTACACGGTACTACGATACCGATGCGGGCAGCTCTTCAGTGTCTGCACAGGAAAATGATTACATACAAATGGTTTGCGATGGAATGGGACTTGGTATTCCCGATACAACACCACCAGATCAGGGTGAGGAACCTAGGATACCGGAAGAACCTAACCCCCAAGAGAGCTTGTTCTACCGTATGTTGGCGGCGGCAGACAAGGATCTGTGGCCTGGGTGCAAGAAAATGACCTTGTTGTCAACAATTGCTAGGTTATTAAACATTAAAGCCGAGCACAACCTTTCGGAGAGGTGCTTCGATACATTGTGCCAGCTCATCATAGATACACTACCCGAGGGCAATGCAATGGTTAAGAACTTTTACGAGGCGAAAAAACTACTTGAGGGATTAGGGCTACCTGTTGAGAAGATTGATTGTTGTGTTAAGGGCTGCATGTTATTTTGGCGTGAAGATGCATCATTAGACAAGTGCAAGTTCTGTGACGAGCTTCGGTATAGGGAAACAAACTCTAATTCAAGGATTGGACGGAAATACATGTTCTATTTCCCACTTAAGAATCGATTAAGAAGGTTGTATGCATCAGAGGCGACAGCGGAGCATATGTCATGGCATGTTGGGCATGAGCATGACAGGACTGGGGAGATGTGTCATCCATGCGACTCTATGGCATGGAAACATTTTGATACAATTCACCCAGAATTTGCAGCAGAGGGACGTAACGTGAGATTGGGATTATGTACGGATGGTTTCCAACCATTTGGTCAGTCGGGTGCCCAATACTCGTGTTGGCCAGTAATTTTAACCCCCTACAATCTCCCACCCGGTATGTGTATGAAAGATGAATACATGTTTCTGACATGCATTATTCCCGGGAGATCAAGTCCGAAACAAGGGATTGATGTCTACCTACAGCCCTTAATAGCAGAGCTGTTGGAGTTGTGGGATGTTGGTGTCACAGCATACGATAAGTACGCCAAGCAAAACTTTCAGTTGAGGGCTGCTTTGATGTGGACCATTGGAGACTTTCCAGCTTATAGTATGCTGTCTGGTTGGAGCACGTATGGGAAAACAGCCTGCCCAGTTTGTATGGAAGAAACAGAATCGATAAGGCTTAAAGAGGGTGGCAAACAATCGTGGTTTGATGCTCACAGGAGGTTCCTGCCTTCGGATCATCCATTTAGAGTTGATAAATCTAGATTCACGAAGGATAGAGAGGAACATCGATTGCCACCACTGTATAAGAATGGTGAAGAAGTGTTGGAAGACATAGATAGGCGTGGTCTCCGTCGTGTGACTGAATTAGGAGGAGTCGTGGAGAATGCAGCAATAAGTAAGGCATGTGGATGGAAGAAGAGGAGTATATTTTGGGATCTCCCGTATTGGAAAACAAATTTGGTACGTCACAATCTGGATGTCATGCATATCGAGAAGAATGTGTTTGAAAACATTTTCAACACGGTCATGGACGTTCAAGGGAAGACAAAGGATAATGCGAAGGCACGTGAGGACATCGTGACCTTATGTAATAGGCCAGAACTGCATCGGGACAGGCGTAATGGTAAATATCCAAAGGCGGTGTATACAATGGAGAAGGATAGGCGGGATGTGTTCTTGAAATGGGTAGCATGTTTAAAATTTCCCGATGGATGTGTATCCAACCTGGGCAGATGCATAGACATGAATAAGCATAGAATGTTTGGCATGAAAAGTCATGACTGTCACATCTTCTTACAGCGTCTCCTACCCATTGGATGGAGGGAGCTGCTTCCAAAGAGCGTGTGGGAACCAATAACAGAGCTGAGCAATGTGTTTAGGGCCCTGACTGTGAAAACCATTAAAGTTGAGGATTTAGATAAATTGGCCAATGACATTCCAGTTGTTCTATGTAAGTTGGAAACTATCTTCCCACCTGCCTTCTTCGACTGTATGGAACATCTTCCCGTCCATTTGCCACACGAAGCAAGGCTTGCCGGACCCGTTCAATTCAGATGGATGTATCCATGTGAAAGGTTAATTTTAAATAATGTTAATTCCTTACAGGTCATTTCCCGTCGTTTTTGACTCTTTACCTTATTAAAAATTGTTTGATTTTTGTTTTATATATCTTAGATACCTGAATCGATTGAAAAGAACCGTGCGCAACAAGGCACATGTTGAAGGTAGCATATGTAATGCATACATGGTACGTGAGGCCTCGATCTTCTGTTCTCATTACTTTGAGAAGCATGTCTTCACCCGTGGGAGGAATGTGCCAAGGAATGATGATGGCGGCATAATTCCTTTCGACGAAAGCATTCCTAGTGTTTTCAAATTCCCTGGCCGTGCCCAAGGGAAATCTAAGAAGAGGCGTCTAACCCCAGAAGAGTTGAATGCCATTCACGTTTACCTTCTTATGAATTGTAAAGAGATCGAACCGTATCTCGAGTAAGTCCTTCTAATAGTCTATCTTGTATTTAAATGCTCTCAAATATGTTTTAAAACAATTAATAGCTCTGTCTTAATAACAGGGAATTCACAGAAAAACTCCTAGAAGAGAAACCAGAATTAAGTGGCCCGGAGATTTGGCGAGCGCAGTCAACAGAGTTTCCTAGGTGGTTGAAGGCACATTTGAGGGACAATCAACCGGTTGATCAATGCATTTCTGACATTGCTCAGGGCCCACTTCCCATTGGTACATCGTATCCTATGTATTTTATAAATGGGATGAAATTCCACGTAGAATCTCATGGTAGGCAAAGATCAACATACAATTCTGGTGTTTGTATCGAGTCACTATCTCACGGAGACTACTATGGCATAATCGAGGAGATTATAGTCATAGAGTACCCTGCTTTGCCTATCAAACAAACTGTCTTCTTCAAATGTCGATGGTTTGACCCTCGTGAAGGAATTGGGACGCGCACTCACTCCAAGTACAAGCTTGTTGAAATAAACCGCTCAAAGTCTTTGAACATATATGAACCATTCATATTTGCTAATCAAGCCGAACAAGTGTGCTACGTGTCGTTCCCGACCATCAGACCAGTTGTCAGTCGGAATGAGTGGTTGGCCGTTTGTAAGGTAAAACCTAGAGGTGTAATAACCGTTACGCAAGGGGGAGAAGTGGATGCATTCCAAGTCGATGTTCCCGAACAGCTTAGCATCGAAACTACAAATATCACTACTAGGCGAGAGCCACTAACCGACGACGTGGTTCAATATGTCGACCTCCCTCAGGATGAGAACAATGAGTCAGAATCATCGATAGACACTGATTCCTCGTCGGATGAGACTGATCCGGATGATCCTTCACAGGAGACTTCTGATGATGATTACCAAGTTTGAAATGTGATAAACTTAATTATAATAAATTGTTTGTTGTTTTAATTCATTATATTTATAATTGTGTTCTAATTATAAATGAACTTTGTAGATGACTGACCGAGGAGGCGATTCATCGTCGAGCACTCCAGGCGGATCAGGGTCCAGGCGTCGGTTGTTTAGTAGGTCACAGCTGCAGTCTGCTATCCGGGCAGCCCAGGAGGATTACCAGCACTCACAAGCAGGTATTTCGATATAAATATAGATTAGGTACCTCATCCGCATTTAAATATTTGTTTATATTAATGATATCTTCATGTTCTGATTCATTGCATTACAGTTGAGACTTCTAGCTCGGAGCCGCAGGCCGGAGATGCACCCGAGGGACTTGATGCTGTTCCAGAGACACCACCTACGCGCACTCCAGGTAAAATATATATTATTTGATGAGGAATTCGCCTTGTGTAATAAAAAAAATTATAATTTCTGTGTAGGATCGGTCGGATCTACACAGGGGGCTCCTGCCGCGCCTCAGGGTCGGCCTGATAGGCTTTTGGTCGAGCCGGGGGACGATGGACTGTAAGTAGCTTACGTTTTAAAGTCATTTTGCATTCCAATTATATATTTAGTACATACTTAAGTTTATTATGTGTTTTAATTTTGTGGTTTTGGTTTATGTCTTCAAGCATTGAGTTTACTAATGCATTGGTGAGGAAGATCACCGACATTTACCCCATGCGATCTGATATGAATGGTATCAGCTGGGGAAAGGTCTCCCAGGAGACCAAAGAGTTCTATTGGGGGGAGTTTCAGGTAATCCGTAGTTTAAAATATAATCATGAAATTATTTGCATTTGTACATATCTTGATCAAACTCAAAATGCAGAAAGCAGCGCGCTGGGCACCTGAGCTCACTGGAGCTGTCAGGAAGGAGTGGGAGAGGAAAAACATTGCCAGGTAATTTCAAAGAGTTGAATAAATATTTTTGCTTGTTGTTCAACTGTCGCTTAATTTTACTTAATATGTTTTCAGGTACAAGGATTATACTCTCGATATCAGAAGTAAGAAGAGGCCATATCCACCAGACCAGCTAGTGGCCGAGCACTGGAGGCGGATTTGGGAGTCAGCTGCATTCAAGGAGAAATCCAAGAGAGGGAAGCTGAACAGACGCCGGGGACAGGAGGATGCACCGGCACTCCCCACACACACAGCAGGTTCGAAGACTTTTCGAGCCACAAAACACAAACTGGTAAGATGTAACTATTTAATTAAATTACTTCAATAAGTGAATTGTTATTGAGACGTGGTACGGCTTCTAATCTTCGAAACAATACAGTCCCAGGACCAGAACAGGCCTGTTCATTTGCATGAGCTCCACGAGCACACCCACACGAGGAGGCATGAGAAGGAACAGTGGATACGAGATAGGTCACGGAAGTTGAATGTAAGTATCGTAAAAAAAAATATCAAATTTAGTTTTGTATAAATTTAGAATTCGGTAAGTATGAATTTGTCTGTACCGTAAATTTTCACTTTAAATACAGGATGAGTTTGCAGCAGTGGCCGAATCCCTGAGCCAGAACCCCGCGATTGGGCCTGATTTCGATCCCGATCCTGTTTTCTATGACCTCGCCGGTGGGCACGATAGGCGCAATGCCGTATACGGCATGGGATCGGTGGCCCGATCACTTAGGCCCGGGGGCGATCCTATTTCCACTCCTCCACCATCCACTTCGGAGTATGTCACACAGCAGCAGTTGCAGGAGCAGTTGCAGCAGCAGTTCGCTCAATTCCAGTCGACTCTTCAGCAGATGTCTCTGAGGCAGGAGAGCATGGCTGAGCAGATGCAGAGATTGCTCGGATCTAGGGGTCCTCGGTCCCCCGGCGATGGGGACGGTGATGATGATTTTGGTGGCGGCCGGGGAGGAGATGGCCTTGGTGTTCATTGACTGTGCTTGGCCATCTTGGGTTAGTAACATTTGGACTTGTATTTTTTATGCTTAACTTGTTTGAACTAAATGTGGATTTATGGGTTTGGATATTGTAACTTGTGAGTTATGACTTTGGACACAAAGTTTGGATTTGTGATTTGATGTATGCATTTGAAGTATGTTTGAACTTTGGGATTGTTTAACTTGTGGAATTATGAATGTGTACGAATCATGTATATTGTATGATGATGTTTTTATTGATGGATTTTGGAATTGTGATTGGAGGACATTGGATTTGCTTCTTTGATATTGTATTGCAGCAGGGATGGCTGTGAAAACAGCCATTACTGGTGCAATATTCAGTTGGGTACCGACCGCTGCGCCGACCGCATGCGGTCGGTAATTTACCGACCGCAGGGCCGACCGCAGGCGGTCGGTAATGGGCTGGTCCAGAAGGGTCCCAAACCGTTGGGTATCGACCGCTGGTTCGGTCGTTGACGCGGTCGGTGATATTGCCGACCGCTCTCCGGTCGGTACGCGGTCGGCAAATTTACCGACCGGAGCTTCTCTGGTCGGCATCTACTCTCTAACCAAGAGGTTTCCGACCGACGCCTGCGGTCGGTGCTGCGGTCGGTAACCTCTGGGACGACCCGCGTCCCCTGGTTACCGACCGCATGTGCGGTCGGTAAGCAACATTTTTCTTGTAGTGGGTGGTTAGCGAAAAAATCGGTTCATGGATGGGTTCGGCGATGATTAGGATAGTTATGGGACAGATTCGTCTAAATCGATATTTGTGGGATAGTTTTGGAAATTGAAAAAACTTATGCGACTTTTTTCCATCTAAGAGCTAATTTCTGGAAAAAAAAAATAAAGAAAAAACCAAATAGTCCCATAATTTTCCAAAATTTCCCAAACAGTCCAATAATTATTAAATTAACTTAATCAATTCCATAAATATTTTAATCCTCGCCCAAATGATCCCAAAGCTCCTTAATTGCTCTCCAAACTGACATGACAATAAGAGTAGTGTGTCAATGGTCTTTAACCAAACTTTGTTGCTTATCTGGCGATGGGTAGAGTAATTGAACACGTCACCGTCGATGCCCAGCTTGTGAAATCAAACGGACACCTTGGAGACAACTAAACACGTCACCAGTGACCTCTGGCAATGCTTCCACGGCGCCAATCATCATCAGTAGCGCAACCACTCCGCCGAAGGAACTCCATGCCGGACAACTATGCTCATCTCCGACACCGTAACCCAGCGCCCAAATACCTGTCGTGGCGTACTATTTCCTGCCGGCCACCATCTCCAGCAACATGTACTGTACATCGGCGTCCCCCTCACACCTCCCCACCTCCACCGCCGAGGCGTCGCGCCAATCTGAAATCTGCGATTTTAATTTTCTGTAACTATTACATGAAGTTTGTATATAATTTTGTATTTTTATGTAGAAATTTTCATGTCTTTTGTTGTAAGTTGATCGAAACTTTATTTTGATTTTAGGATTTTTAATCTTTAGACGATTTTAGTGGGAATCGATATAAGATTCATCATATTTGGTGAAGAAAAGACCTCTAACAAAATGTTGGTCAAGAAAGTAAAGTTCCAGCCAAATTATGCTTTTGCGAGTTTTGGTTGAGAATTTCTGATGTCTGATCACATATTTGTGATCCTTATGTTAAGAGGAGTCGAATGCACATAAGTTTCGCCATTTTCAAATGAGTTTTGACTTCATCGGAATTACTATTCATTGTCTTCCCCGGCAAACCATTTTTCCTCCGGCATTTTTCAACAATCAGAAAGTGTTTTCAGTGTCCCTTCAAGCTTGACATTCATCTTGCGCCCTGAAATTGTTGTTTGGATCTCGATTACACAGACTTGAACGCTGGCAGTTGAAGAAATATTCCTACCGGATAATTTTGGGGTTTTCTTACACTCCATTCCATTAATTTTCCCCTCTCTATCACCCACATTATTTTGATTTATCATAGCTTTTTATTTGAGTTACATGACAGGTAACCATCCCGTAAACTCCGACGACTTCCATTCCTTCGAGCCTGATTTTGGAATAACCACAAATTGAGTCCAACTTAGGTTTCCAGGTAATTCCTCAAGTCACACTTGTTTCGATAAAAGGCTTGGAGTCCCTAACCCCCGAAAAATCACCAGTGATGTGTTCATTGTCTCCAATATGTCCATTTGATTTCTCAGGCTAGGCATCGCCGGCGACGTGTTCAATCACCGCCAGGTAAGCAACAAAGCTGGGTTAAAGAGCATTTAACCACACTAATTCTATTACCACGTCAGCTTGGAGAGCAATTAAGGAGATTTGGAATCATTTGGGCGATGATTAAGATTATTATTAAAAGAGGCCACAAAGGCTATCTCCATCAGAGTTACCAACTCCATTTTTTCCTTCCACATGTACATCATATTCTTTTTCTCTCACATCATCAATCAACTTCAATCCATTTTCATCTACAATAAAATAACTCAATCTTTTCCACATCATTATTACAAAGAATTTAAATAAAAAATATAATAAAAAACTTTTGAATTATTTTTTTTACAGAATCATTTAATTATTTTTTTTATTATAATTATAGTATTTTAAAATTTTAAAAATGAAAAAGAAAAGAAAAAAAAAAACTGACACAAAGCTGTCGGGCACTGTGCCCGGCAGAGCAACTCCCATGGGGATGGGAGTTGCAAATGCCACATCAGCTTTTTTGCTATGTGGCAGAAAGAGGGGGGTTGCAAATTTTTTAGCAACCCCCAATGGAGATGCATTAAGATATTGAGTAGGATGTCCATCGTAGTGTGCAAACTCAAATTAATGTTATTATGATCGTGTTTGCATTGCATAACTACATTCTTTGGATTTCTCAAGAGGACTAGTTTTTATTCGAAATGGTTCTCATGCTGCAACAGTATGTACTGGAATATTTTATAGCCATTGGATCCCAAATTAAATCAATGATTAATATTGATTATAGGGGTAAATATGTCATTATACATTTTAAACTTAAATAGTATACAATTGTACTCATGATTACTTTCCCGACTTAATATTTCTTTTCTCATACATCTTTATTGATTTGTGTAAGTAAGTACTTTGGTGTATTACATTCTTAATAAAAATCAATGTCACCATTCCACATGAGAGAGAGAGAATGTTAAATCATTCCACATAAGAGAGAGAATGTTAAATACTTCAAGACACAATGTTAAATACAGCAAAACAGAATGGTTGAAATAGCAAGACAGAATGCTACATATAACAAGACAAAATATAACACAGAATGCCATATTCCACATGAAAATGTTAAATAGAACAAAACAGAATGGTTAAAATAGCAAGACAGAATCTCACATATAACAAGACAGAATATAACATATTTCAAGACAATATTATATTTTTTAACATTCTGTTTCGGAATATGTCAACATTCTGTTTCAGAATATGTCACATTCTGTTTATTGCACCTTGACATTCTGTCTATTTGTTATGTCTTAAAAGAGGAATAAATTCTGTCTGAAAAATAAAAGCATACTTCCATTTAGAGGTGTCAAAACGGGCCCGCGGGGCGAAACGGGCAGGTCCGCGCGGGCCCCCACGTTTTTGCGGGCTTGAACGGGGCGGGCCTATACGGGGCGGGCTCTAAATACCTAGGCCCGACCCGCCCCACACGCGGGCCGCGGGTTATGCGGGTCGACCCGCGGGCCTTTAAGTATTTTTTAAAAACTTAAATTTTTAGTGTAAAAAATTAAAAAATGGGATATATTTTTTATTGTATAAATTAAGAATGGGAAATAAAGATTTATAATTGATATTTAAAATTATAAATAGTTAAAATCTTTATTTTTGGCATAATTATTTACTTTAATAATCGGTTTGTTGAATAATTCTTTATAAAATTAAAGATTTATTAAAATTTATAGTACTAAAGATGTGTATTATATTCTAAAAATATAGTATTGTTGAAGATAAAAAATTTATAAGTAATGATTGAGTTGATAAAAATATTGGGTCTGACGGTTGGAGTCTTTAGGAAGTTAATTTATTTTATCATATATAATTCATAATTTTATATTTCAAAAATAAGATAACTGACAATAAATTATAAAAATTTACTTGCATTCACAAATTTTAATAAATAAATAAAATAACCTAGCTGAAAAAATTTAATAAATAAAATAATAAGGAATTTTAAACTTAAAAAATAAAACTAACACTAAGTAGATAAGAAGAGAAATATTAGAAAATATGACTATTTTTAATACAATTTACAATTTTATAAGTAACAGAAATAAATATTTAAATATATATTTGGTGACTTTATGGTAGCATTTGAATTAATCAAACAATATTCACTAACATTAAATAAATAGAACAAGAGTAAAAAAAAAAAGGCAAAGCCCGCGGGCCGGCCCGCCCCGCCGCGGGCCCAACCCGCAAAAGCCCGCCCCGCCGCGGGTCGAGCCCACAAAAGCCCGCATCTAAACGGGCCTTAAAAATTCAAGCCCGCCCCGCATTTTTTACCTTGCGGGGCGGGCTGGCCCAACGGGCCCGACCCAAATTGACAGCTCTACTTCCATTTAACATTCTGTTCTCAAATGTGTAATATTCTGTGTGCAACCGTATAACATTCTGTTTTGCGAGTGTATAGCATTCTGTTTGCAAGTGTCTAATATTTTGTTCTCAATTATATTCTGTAACATTCCCAATTATATAAACTTTTGAAACAGATATAGAAACTTTTAGCAATAAATCTTTAATTTCTTTGAATAAAATTGTGTTAAATTTAATTGAATTTGAATAGTCAGTATCTTCTCAAATTATGGAGCATCATTACCTGCAAAATTCTCAAGTTATGGAGCATCATTACCTGCAAAAGATATAATCATTACCTGCAAAATCATAATTACAATAAAATGAAAATGAAAATAAAAATAAATAAATAAATATAATTTATCAAATTACATTTATACCTTATTGTATTTAAATCATTGATTTAACATAAAATATGATTGAATGATTAAGATTAAAAGAAGTATATGCTGGAACTAAAAGTCCCAGCATAGGCACCATACCGGTTTTTATTACGTTACATCAACATCCAAATTAAATGAGATGAACTTTATAATATCCGCACTCACGAGCCGAACACTGAACATTGCTCTGAAGGAAATGAGATAAATGAGACTCAAAAAAATATTGCATCTTCAATATGAAATGCTCGTAACTGAATATTATCACTTTAGTTTATTTAATTTTTGTGGTATAATGATTATATTTTTATGTTAGTTTGTATATTTAAAATTATATGATTAATTTTTACTTTCTAGATTCTCAAACATTTGCTCCATTTGGACTTTACCACTATTCATTATGTAGCTTTGATTAAACTCTTTTACCATATTCAAATAAAAAAATATAGTCAAGTAGTTTTAGAATATGAATTTTTTTTTACAATTTTTAGTTATACATAATTTGAGTTGTTGATTAATGAAAATATGCATTGGAGTATGTGCAAAGTGCAATGGATCAAATATTTGAGAACATAGTAAGTATTAATTATGTTTGCATTAAGTTAATTGTGCTTTCTCCTATATTGGATTTTAATTATTAATTAGGTAATTATACATGAAAAAAATGTTTGTCCTTTTATATCATTTTATTGTTTTTAGAGGTAATAACTAAAATAGGCCACCAGAATGAGTAATTTCCACTTTTGGGGCATGATATCTTGATTTAGGAAAATAGGCCACCAGAAGGAGTTATTTTCACTTTTTAGAGGAAAATGGCAACTGCTACTTTTACCAACCACTTATCTAAAACTAAAAGCTTCAGCTTCTACTGTTCCCAACAGCCTATAATGCACAGTTCTACAGAATAGTCCCTTAACCCGAAACATTCGTTTAACCAAAAATTTGATTAATTTTAATTCGATTAGATGATACAATAGTTCATTTGGCTAGAATTTTTTGCTCACCGCTACTACTTCCCGCTCATTCGAGCGGGTGTTATACTGGTTTATTTTAATAGTATTACTTATATTTACAACATTTTAAATGTGTACATGGGAGATGGATAGGAGGCCCCTGCGATGAACTCCCAACAATAAAATTAGAAGTCAGAAAATTTAACATCTAGGTCAAACCCTCATCGTAATATTGATCACCTTTTTTTTTTTAAGAGCAATATTGATCACCTTTTTCCTGAACAGCCTATACAGGCCTAGCCATGTAGTGGTATTGATCACCTTTTGATTCTTTGTTAATATATTTTTTTAATACATATATACATTTTTCTTCTTATTGTACTTGCCAGATTTTATTAAGCCCACTGGCGGCTGGATGTAATAAAAACATTTCATACGCTCATACATAAATATAAATTGTAAATATTATAAAACCATACATTTTTTTTTTCATTTTGTCTGAATTTGTCATCTACTAATTTTTGACTCCTTATAGAAAAAAAAAAAAACCCAAATAGTCCCATAATTATGCTTGATTTCCCAAGTCATCCCATAAGAAATCTATTAACCCAATCCATCCGGTATCTATGCTAATTTTGCCTAATTCATCCCACCCACCACTTAGTCACTATGAACACTGACATGGCAGTGGATGGTGCTGCCACGTCAACACCATTAGCGCATTAATCCACTACCACGTCAGCATTAATTGTTATTAGGGGTGGATGGGATGGTTTGGTCAAGATTAACATAGTTACTGCATGGATTGGGTTAATAGATTTTTTATGGGAAGATTTGGGAGATCAAGCATAACTATGGGACTATTTGGTTCTTTTCCCCTCTTATAGTCTGCTTTCTTTGCTAATTAAAACTAAATCCGTCCTAAACTCACTAATCGAAGTTAATTAGCTGATTTGGCAAGATTTAATCCCTTGGAGTGAAAAATTGCCAAAAGCGTCATTTTTTTTTTCGTTTTGTCTGAATCCATGCTTTACAACCCTAGCGAACTTTTCAATTGGCTCCAACTATTGTGACCATTACCCTAAATATATACTACTTGTGCATTATATTTTTTTTTTAGTTTTGGTTTTCAAAGTCCACTTCATACTGTCACAACTACAAGCAAGATGTGTCGGATGCACATCATATTACCATTACAAACATGAAGACACCTAATCAGATGTATTACATATTATCATTACAATACCATAAAAAATCAGGTTCAAAATTACATATTCCAAAGGCGTCTTCCTTCAAAACTAAAATAAATATGTAACCATTGACACAACCAATTCACACTTAACTGGATCAAACAAATTTGCATTGAAAACTGTTGACACTATATCTTACTCATTACTAATTCTTACAAATAGAGAACCAATCCACTTCATTTCAATAATACAATAAAAAAAATAGGTCAATAAACAACATCAAGCAGGTAAGTTTCCAACCTCTACCTACTTCATTTCATTCAATATCTTAACTGAAACTTTTGACAAATTTCCACACACGAGCATTTTCTAAAATATCAAGTTTGAATTTATTAAATGAAAGAGTTATGATTAATGGAATGGTTTAAGGATATATTTGGGTTGTCACTTTTTATTACTCGTGTGGGAAACTGTGCTCTAGAAAGCGCACGGTGTCAAAGTTGCAGAATTTTTGTGTAAGTACCGGGTCGTCTCTGGAGGATGTGCGATAGAAGCAGGGTCAACGCCCTTTAGCTAGACTTTCAACTGGTTACTCTCATCAATAAGGGGGAAAACTAAGTCCTAAATCTGATCTACAAAAGCAACTAAATCATAATCTACTAAAGCATGTAAACTATACTAAGAAAGCAAATAAACTACATTAAGAAAGCATGTCAGAAAGCATGTAAATCTATACTGAGAAAGTATATAAAATCTAGCCTAGAAAGCAAATAAATATAATCTAGGAAAGCAATTAAAAGACAGAAGGGACAGGAATAAATAAATATTGGACATCAACGTCGACATCAAAGTCCAAGGGAAGGATTCCAAAATATTTGACTCACAATATCTACATAATAATAGCATGCATACAATAGTATAAAAAGATGAAAATAAAATGGTCCAAAATATATGGTGGACCTGGACAGAAGATGGACTACACAGATGTGAAATAGCTTTGAGATGAGAAGAGTTCAAAAAGAACATTTTATTTTTGCTAAAAAGATGGCATAAATAACTAGGATAATCTGAATTGCAAACATCTGCTATCCAGTTCCTAATCATTTAAGGTGGGATGATGTTAGACAATAGAAAAGTCTTTTATGACAGTGTCGCTATCATTTAGACTTCCATTGTCTATGGAATGGGAAGAAAAACCTACATATTCCATTACTGCAACAATTATTAGATGATATTGACAGATATCAACTAACATCATTACAATTTAGGATTTCAGTTTGAAATTAAGATAAAGAAAATAAACTGTATCCAAATAGTAGCTGGCTGAGTAACTAATCGTTATCCCCGTGAACAGACCTTTTTGCTGAAGCTTCCACCAGATACTATGCAAAATAGTAGACAGTAATTAGCATACAACTAAGAACTAATCGTATCCCCATAAATCTATACTAAATCTATACTAAGAAAGCAAATAAGAAAGCTGAGGGGACCTTTTCGTCAACATTAGTTTGCATTACCTCTTACTGTCTACTTCACACAAACACAAAATGAAAAATAATGGGAATTTTTGTGTATTTTAGCCTTCATAAGACAACCGTGTCATATACAACAAACATGGCTATCGTACAGGGGAAGTGGTTGTCATATTTCAGCTTAAAACACATTTTTGACATTTTCTGGAATGTTTTTGGATTTTTAGAATATTATATTTTTTTAGGATTTTCAAAGTATTTCACACCTTAGGAACGTGTGTTATTGGGATTAAAGCAATTAAAGAGATTTTGGATTTTTAATAACATGTTTTGTTGGATTTTTAATAAAATGTTTTTGTTTGTCACTTTTTTTTTATTAAAATAGTTTTATGATTTTTAAAGTATTTTACACCTTAGGAACGTGTGTTATTGGGACACAACGGTTGTCGCTCCCGGAATATGGGTATTGGATAATTTATTTGAGAATCCAATTTATTGGGTTCCATATTCATTTTATTGGAAGAATGTTTTATTAAATGAATTAATGAATCAAAGAATGAATGAATTATGTTAGAAATAGGGGTGAAAACGGTACGGATACGGTCGGATAGTATCGGATACGAATATTATCCATATTTTTTTTTCGAATATGGAATCGAATACGGATGGGCCGGATACGAATACGGTTTCGAATATTTCGGATTACGAATACGGTACGGATACATATCGGATATATAACGGATTCGGATTGTCTCGGATAAAATTATCGGATATATATTTTTTTTTTGAATTTTTGAATTCCTTTTTTAAAGATTGTAAAAGCATAAGATATTTCGGATTTAATATTATTTTTCATATCATAATATTTATATTATGGATTGAAAATAACAAATGTTATAAAGACAAAAAGTAGTCCTCTGCCCCTCTCCCCACACAATTGCTTTGAGTATAAACCAATTGAATTCAAATTAATTTTCCATTCACCAAACCTTCACTGTATGATGAACCAAATTGCACAAGATTACAGCAACAAAAGCATAAACAAACCGGACTATACAAACTACAACATATACAATTGCTTTGAGTATAAACCAAAATCGACACTTCTATAGAATTTTAAAACTAGTTTATACCTTCTCATCATCACAACTCAAAACTACAAAAATGAACAAGCTTTCAGTAACAATAGAATATTAAGCTATTAACCTTTAAATCACATAATCAAGAAGGAAATGCAATAACATATACACAGAAAACTAGTTTATACCTTCTCATCATTAAAACTCACTATATCACCAACCAGACTACCAGAGCAACACGAGTAGGTAGCTGTATATTATAAAACAATTAATATCTTTAGACACGAGTAGGTAGCTGTATATTATAAAACAATTAATATCTTTAGACGGTTGTGGTGAAAAGAAACAAGAGCACAAGCTGAAACTTGCAACTGAAAAAGACAAGAACATTCATTAAAGTTCAAACACCAAATCCCAGAACATACTCCATATAAGAGGGATGATTCTGGCACTTCATCCTGATCCTAAACATTTTGAGAAATTAAAATAACAGTCCCTGGCATCTTTTCATTCTCCTTGATTCTAATTCCCAGCCATACAAGTATCACAAAAACTTTGAAGGTAGCTTTCAAATTCCAAGCTATACAAGTATCACAAAAACTTTGATCAGCATCAAAACAAAAAAAAAGGTAGCTTTCCATATTTGCACACGATGCATGATAACACTGATGCTCATTCTTAAAAACATTAACAGACAAAAATTCCATCACGAGCCAGCATTGCTCGTCTCTTCCAGTACCCCTTCAATCCTCATCACTGCTGCTCATTTCTTCTTCCTCCTAAAAGTTGTTCATATGTGGAATTAGGAATTAGTATTTCATATTTTTCAAAAACTTGAAATCAAATTATAATACAATAAGTAAAAGTGTTAAACCTGAACCACTATGTTTTTAGCAATTGTTTCCAAAACCTCTAGATCACCAACAATAGAGGCAATATTATTTTGAGAACCTGAAATTTCAAAGAAAACTAAGAAGGTTACAACCTATAAATAATAACAGATAATTAAACTATAAAATGACAGACTTATATAAATTATAATGAATTTATACTAACCTTGTCTGGATGCAGCTATCCAATCTTTCGTGCATACCAATGCCTCTACCATGTCAGGATCCAAACGACTACGAAATGGATCTATAACACGACCACCCGCACTGAATGCCGATTCGGAAGCAACAGTTGACACTTGCATTGCTAACATATCACGAGCAAGTCGTGATAGAATGGGATATACCTCTTGGTGAAGCTTCCACCAAGACAAAACATCAAATTTCTCAGACTTAGGCAACCGCAATCGTGGTTCATCTATGTATTTATCTAAGTCAGTTGTTTCCTCATCCCTAGCATCACCATAGTTCAAGAAACTATCAAGTTCATTGGTGTCTTCTTCCACAAACAAATCATTTCCCTTAGAAGCTCCAGTATGTCGACCAACAACTTGAGAGACTTTTGTGATATTATGAGCAACACTGTCAGAGGCATATTCCTGGTATAAATCCCTCACAATTTTCATTACCTTATCTATTTCATCTCGATAGAAGAACTCACCACAGAACTTTTTCATGTAAAATTCTATGATCCCTTTTTTGAATCTCGGATCAAGAAAACTGGCCACCGCTAAGGCAACATTGGATTTATTCCAGTACTTCTCAAATTTAGCCCTCATAGACAAAGCCATTGTCTTAATAATGCAGTCAGTGCTAGAACTCCATTCAGCCAACAAAGCCTTGATTTCACAAAAATTTCTATAGAACAAATTTGCAGTTGGATACTGCGTGCCAGACAAGAGTTCAGTGATGTCATTAAACTTTTTCAAACATTTACAAAGAGATAAAGCTTTACCCCATTCTTCATCTGAGGGTGCAATGCTCTCATACTTCTGCCACTCCAAAGAAATAAGTCTACTAAAAGCATCCTTATAATAAAGAGCATCAATCAACATGTGATAGGTAGAGTTTCACCTAGTAGTAACATCTAATGCAACCCCCTTCTTTGTATCTAAATGGCATTCAACTGCACATTTCATAAATTCTTCCCATTGCAATGGAGAGCTCTTTACAGCTACAACAAGTGCACGGATGTTCTTGATCGTACCAGATATAACAGCCATACCATCTCTAGCAACAAGATTCAGAATGTGATTAGCACATCTCACATGAAAAAACATACCACCACATACAAGGGGACACCTTTTTCTAAGTCCAACAGTGACCTCTTTGACACAAATGTCATTAGCAGACGCATTGTCAAGGGTTAAAGAAAATATTTTCTTTTCAATAAACCATTTGACAACACTAGTAATGAATGCATCTGACAACTTGGCACCCGTATGCCGACCACCTACATGCATGAATTTTATAATTCTTTTTTGAATATTCCACTCTTCATCAATCCAGTGGACAGTGATGCACATGTATCCTTTGTTCTGGTTCGATGTCCACATGTCCATAGTTGTGCTAAATCGACATTTCACGGTTTTGAAATATTCATAAAGCTTTTCTTTTTCTTTGCTAAAAATTTCCATTAGCTCGTGTCTAACCGTGATGCGACTTTTCATAGGAAAGGAGGGACGCAGGGATTTCACAAAATCAATAAAATACTCATGCTCAACAATGCTAAACGGGTACTCATGCATGATTATAGCCAAATAAAGTTTTTTCACGCTCAAATCTTGATCGTACCTGTAAGGTTCAACAACACTACAACCACTTCCACCTCCAGACCTTGTTCCTCCAGAATGGCAGACTTTCAGTTTCAATTCTTGCTGCCCAGGAATGAGGGAATGCTTGTTTTTCAAATGATTCCAAAGGACTCTAGTGCCATTTTTACTCTCACCCCTTGTTTTGTATATGCAACGATTGCACTGTGCCCAAATAATTTCTGACTTACTACCATCTAGCTCAACCATTTCTTTGACCTTTGTAAAATGCATCCACACCTCAGATGTGGTTTTCTTGGGTTTTTTAGCTACAGGTTGATCACCATGGTTTTCTTTCTCCTCCCCAACATCTTCTTTATTTTCTGCTGTAGATGATGCATCAACGCTTGTATTGGACTTTTGATGGGGAGTAAGATGTGCATCAAGAGGAGGAGCATCAGGAAGGTCACCAATTGTAGGATCAAACGATGACAATGCATAATCCTCCATTATTCTTCATTCACGCAAAAACCTGAATGGTGGAACAGTAAACTCCCATTTTAATCCTTCCAAAATCAAGCAACAAGCTAATATGAAATTTGATAGTATTTCAATCCAACAATATCAGAAAAATCATATTTTGAGCAGAGCTAAAGTCGAAATGTAGCTGTAGAAGAACTTCATCAATCTTAAATTTGAAGCAATGAATCAAATGACAAGAAAATCTACACTACACAACATAGGTAAACCAACTATACACAAAAATAAACACCTCAAAAATAAACACCTCAAAAAAATCTTCAGGAAAACTAACACTGCAAGAGGATAAATGGTTGCTTATATAGAGAACATGGATTAGTGATTTTTGTAATAATTGATGCAATTTCTTTTGTGTGGTTTTCACTACTAATAGGAACCACAGTGGCATTATTTTAGAAAATATAGAATTGATTGTGTAAACTTTGAAACTCTATCCAGGGGTTGATGTTGATGTGACTTGGGCCTAACCATATGTATCCTTATTTCCTTCCCTGTTGCTGTCTGCTTTTTGTAATCATCAATAAATTATTGATTATGCTAAATAAGAGCTCTTGTCATATCTGCTTCATCATCACAGCAATATAATATGAAGAATTGGTTGAAATATGGGTTTGGATTTTGCGTTGGTAGATTGACCTCACAAGGAGTGAACTACTTAATTCTCGACATATTGATATTGGAACACAAAAGAACGCACCTCAAGGTTCCAAGGAAACACCCAAAATAAACTTCAAATCAATATGCAATAGCAATGCAAAATCGCAGAAACAAACAGACAGAGATAGAAAATGAAAATTAGAAAGAGAGAAAGAAAAATACAGGATCTGAAATGGAGGAACGGCCAGAAGCAATGCTCTTCCGCCGCATCATATCATATTCCAATCAAAAACCAAATCAAATCCAATCCAATCCCTCCTTTGTTTCTCTCCCAATTGCTCAAATCATAATCGAAGCAAAACCCAGAATTGAGCAAAACCACAAGATCCAATTCAGTCCAAAGAAACCCCAAATGCGAAGGGGATTAAAAAAAAGCTCTTTACTTTACTCCACTGTGATGATGAGAATGAACGATCTCTTTACTTTACTCCACTGTCATGATGCGAATGACGGCAGTGGTGGAGTGGCGGAAAGGCAGCGATTGAGCGGCGGAACGGCGGATGAAGTTTGGGGGATTTAGGGTTGGAGGCGGCGACACACTGTGAGGAATTTTGGACGGACTCTAATATGTCTATGACTAATTGACTATGTGAAGTCAAATGTTTTTGAATTTTAACTAATTAACTATTAAAAAATATAAAATAATAATAAAATTTTGTAATATCCGGATATCCGGATTAAAAATCCGGATAATATCCGATCAATATCCGATCGGATCCGGATACGGTCGGATATTTCAGTTTCCGTATTCGTATCCGTATCCGAATATTGATATCCGTATCCGTATCCGTATTCGAAAATATCCGACCGGATAGCAAAAACCGGATACGAATTCGAATATTATCGGATACGGCGTCGGATCGGTCGGATATTTACCGTACCGCTTTCACCCCTAGTTAGAAATTAGTAGTTAGAGAGTTAGACAAGTATATACATCTCAACAATCATGAATTAAAGAATAAACACATAAAAGAATTTAATAAAATGGCTACCCTAAAAAATAGCAATTATAGACAAACTATTAGTACTCAAAATAATGTACAAGTATATGCACCAAATAAGTATATATATACATACTGTAATATAATATAATATAAGATTATGATATAATTAAAATAATAATGGTATTTTAATACTAATAATAATAATAATAATAATTAGCCATAAGGTATATAGTCTATATAATTTAATAAAATATAAATATAAATATAAATATAAATATAACTAAAAAAATAGAGAAAATAATAAAAGAATTTTAGAGAACCACTATGACCATTTTTTTCAGGGAAAATGAGGGCCGAAGCCAGATTTATTCATGTAACTGGAAAGTATGTACACGGACAGTGTGCCTCCCGGCCAAATAGACTCGGGAGGACGAACAAGAAAAGATACACCTGAGATACACTCGGGAAACTCCTATCTCGAAGAAAAAGGTCGGCCACCTTATTGAGATCACGGGGAATAAATCGAAACTTGAGATTCCAATGCCACTGCATCATATCACGAATACCTCCCTGCCACTCTCCTCTACTATTTCTGATGAGTGGCATCCGAATTGAAAGTTTCCTCTTAGCCCGAATACCTCCCTGCCACTCTCCTCTACTATTTCTGATGATACCTCCCATCCTACCAAAAAGACCATCACAATTGCCATCACAATTCAGTTTTAACCAACCTTCAGCCGGCTTCTCCCAAACACTTCGGGCCTCCTTCCAGAATTGCCTCCCAATGGCTCTAAGTTCATTTCTTGACGACAAGAATTCATTGCTCATTTTCCTGATAGGGAAATGTAGCGATCGCCAGGAAATGGATTTGTGATCATAGAACTCTTAATTTTACTAATTTGATTATGTGTTGTGTAGAGACATCTTCTATGCAGATTTTTGTGGAATGGACATCCTTTTACACAATCCTTTTGTGGAAATGGACATCTTCTATGCAAATAATAGATCCACACTATCTACAACATCAAAAATATTTCTAAACAAATAAAACTAACAAACAACTACATACATTTACACAAAGAAAACTAATATGAACAAAACTCAAGTAAACAAAGATCACAAAAATGAATAAAAGAAATGGACCGTCCATGTCGGTTCCACCAACATCTCATAACACCAACGCTGCTGGTCTCCACTTCCGGCAGCGAATCCACATCAGCCACCGCGCCTCCACTGTTCGCGTCTCGTCTGCTCAGCCCAACAACGCCGCGGCTGCCTCATCCTGCTTCTGTCTCGACGTCTCCGTCACGCTGCCGTGCCCAGCGCCGCCTTCGCCTTGCTCGCCTCCTCGTTGCAACACTATTTTTGGGCCACCATTTCCGCCCTGCTGTTCTCGACCAAGGTCTCTCGCCTCTATGCTCTGTCGCTCTACAACCAATCAATCTGGAAAAAAAAAAAAGCAAAATGGAATAAAAGAAAAAAAGAAAAGGAAAAGGGAGGGGGCGGCGCATTGCATTTTTGTGCCCTACTGTGTGAATGAGTTTGTATTGTGAAGAGGAAGGGGGAGTGCGGAAATTTTAGGGTTAGGGGATGAGAAAAAAGAATAAAATAATTAAACAAATACTTACTCCGTCCCATTCCAAATGTCCTACTTATTATTTTTGGATGTCCCATTACAAATGTCTTCTTTCTATAAATAGAAATAATTTCCCCTCCAACAACTATGTGGATCCCCACCATATACTCACAAACCAACTCTACGTTAATTCCCGTGCCCAACAGTAACAAGACACTTGGAGTGGGACGGAGGGAGTAATAAACAACAAAGAAAAAAAAGAAAGAGGAAGAGGATTGCTGTGTCTCGACTGCAGCATGCAAAAGAAGCCAAAAAAAGAATACAGGAGGAACACATAATTGGTCTGAAAAGGAGAAAACACTTTTCGCCATTTAATTGGACCACCTGGCAGTGATTGATTGGATCTCAAAAAATGTCTTGGATTGAGCTCATAAGTCTGCTTCTGTTAATCACACCTATTTACACCAGTTGAGCACATGAATTAGTAAATTTATTAATAAAATTATTGAAGAATGCGTATTTGATTAATTTAAAAGTAATTCTAGGTATGATTAATAATTCTAAAGTGTAGAAGTATATAAAATAAAAGATATCCTAAACTCTATTATGTACATTAACCTTGTTATCACCAAAAAAAAATTTAAAATAATTGATGGTGAAAAATTTAAAAAAATAAAAAATAATAAGTTGGCCCGGAACAAAGATGGCACTCATGAGCCATACTAATTGAAGGAACAAATGAACAGTGACCAGTGCCGAGTGATAGATCAATAGTAAAATTTAAGACCAAGAGCCAGCCAATGGGTGAAAAATACAAAATGGTCAAGTTTAAGACCCCAATGGACCTCAGGGTGAAGAGTGCATAGTAATCGATCCATCACTATAAAATGTTTACTAAAGCCTTGTACCTCATTCAGGAGCTGTGCCAAGGGATGGATCAATAGCAAAATAGAAATTGGTCGACCAATTACAAGACGGTTACTAGATGGCCTAGTTAGTTTAGAGGGTGTCACTACAAGAAGGTTACTAGAGGGCCTAGTACGCTTAGAGTGAGGGTGGTGGACCATGAGCAGGTGATGGATCAGTTGTCGACACGAATAGCTACAAGGCGGTTACTAGAAGGCCTAGGTCATGAGGCGAGCGGTTATCTTGAAGAAGTTACATCACTACTTATAAATACCGAGCAGGGGAGCAGAGGCAGGGGACACAATCAACACCAAGCAGAAGCTTCTCTTTTATTTTATCCTAGTTTTAGCATTAGCATAGTTCGTAGTTCATAGTTTGTAGTTCGTAATCGTTAGATAGTTCCAGTTCTTGTAATTGACAGTGGGCAAGGAACCAGTTTCCTGTTCATTGTTCTTAACTTTTTTGAAGGCGCAATCCAACGAAAGAGTTTTTATTCAAATTCTATCGTCTTAGCCTGCAAGAGGCTTACTATTTGTTGTTATCCGAATTTGTGCGATAACAAATTGGCGACCACAGTGGGAGACGATTGAAACGTCTACCATAGATCAATTATCAAATTTGGAAAGTTTGGATAGCTTGGTGTTAAGATCACGAGTAATATCCCGGATAAATATGTCCACGCCAAGAACATCCACTAACACTACTACTGGTGGAATTCCGCCACCACCTGTGCCGCCCACGACAGGGCATAATACTGCCAGTGTCAATGTTGTACCAATGGACTTAATACCAAATCTGATGAATCAATTTACAGAATTATTGGACAACCGTTTGGCGGTTATGCGGAATGAGTTATCTGCTCAAGCCTCACCCCAGGGACTTTTTGCTCAAGGGCCGTCTGCGGCCAACATGGACAACTTCCCACCCAGGACAACAAATGGCCTACCCTTAGGGCAAGGCTAGATGCTCACTCCACTCCCAGTTTTGCCAACTTTTGGCATGGGAGAGGTGCAATCACAGAACTATGATAGGCCGGAAGCCAGTAACAACAGGGGCAAGCGGCCGGCAGCGACGTATCCTAACAACATCCCATTGGGAGGACAACATGCTTTTGTCCCTACCAGTGTGGAGAATTATCTAGCGGATACATCTCCAATCCGACAAATGGGAGAGCTAGGTGGAAATCAGGAACCATGCAGGCCACTTATGGCCAATCCTCCAGGTCCCAACAATCATTACGCACCTCCCATGGTACATACCCCCCAAAACCTAGGGATGCCTGTCGATGGCTATAATCCCATTCCTAATATACCATCCCCTCCACAAGGCCCTCCCATTGATCCTGATATTTTAGCAGATATGTTACGAGATCAATTTGGTCTCAACGTGAGGCCAACTGGTCGGATGGCTTATCAGAAGCCATACCCCGAGGCCATTACCCGTGATCATCCCCTTCCTAGGGGTTTCAGGGTGCCTGACTTTGCCACCTTCTCAGGCGAAGACGACTCGTCTACTATTGAACACATAGGGCGGTTCACAGCCCAGTTATGAGAAAATGCAAGAAACCCTTACTACAAAATGCAGTTATTCTCCTTATCACTAACTAAGACCGCATTTTCGTGGTTCGCCAACTTACCTCCTGGCCACTTCAGAACGTGGGAAGACATGGAGGGGGCATTCCACACTCGTTTCTTCAATCCAGTACCAACAGTGTCAGTTACTGACATAGTGGATGCCAAACAATTGCCCAAGGAAACCGTCATAGCTTTTATAGAAAGGGTGAGACGGTTGAAGTCACGTTGCTCAACCGCATTAGATGATTCTGAAATGACCAAGATCGTGGTCAGGAATATGGCACCCACTTATAGAAAGCAGTTAACTGCCCACGACATCCCAGATCTTTCATCACTAGCCTCAAAGGCGGTTCGCCTGGAAACATTATTTAAGGACGAGGAGTCTGCCAATCACCCTAGAAAATATAACCGACCCATTTCGAATATTGAAGTACTTGAATACTCAGATATGGAAATTGACGGCGAAATGTCTGGTGTGAAGATCGCCGGTGTAGAGGTAGCTGAACAAGCGGTGGCAGAACTAGTGAAAGGGAATCCCTTCCCTTGCCCTAAACTACAACCCAATGCCACCAAAGCTATCTCAGAGGCAAAACCGCCCCAGAAAATGGCACCAGTGAGGAGCCAATGTTTGATGTGAGCAAGGCCGATGAGATTTTTGATGTCCTCCTCAAAGAAGGACAACTGCGGCTCCCTAGAGGCCAGCGTTTGGCCACTGTGGAAGAAATCAAGGGAAGAAGTTATTGCAAAATGCTAACTCTTTCACACACACTACGGCCCAATGCCATCATTTTAAGCTGGAAATCAACAAGGCCTTACGCACTGGCCGCTTGAAGTTTTTCAGATGGAAGTAGACGAAGAACCGTTTCCACCGGTCACGATGGCTACCATGCAGGCAGACCCTTCAAGGCAGACGGGGTTGATGGAAAGGGAGCCACAAAAAAGGAGTGCAGATCGTTCACCTGAAAGGGATTCAAAAGGAAAAGGCATAGATTACCCACACCAGGGTGACAAGAGGAGACAACCCTCAACCTACGCTAGGAATCCACTACCACCCACGGCCTATCATCAAAGGGCTCATCAAGAGGAGGATAGGAGGCAGGACTCTAGCCCACCACCTCGGTTGACAAGGTATCCAGATCGTGGACAACCTTTAGCAAGGAATAGGGGTGGTTACCATGGTGGAAGGAATAGGGGGTATCAAGGCCGACCATCGGCTTCCCAGGTTCTTCATCAACATACTGGTCAAGTAGCCCAGGCTTGGACATATCCAGATGGAACCTATGAGGTTCAAATAAGAAATGGAGCCATGATTTGGCGAAGGCCTACTCGACACCTACCAATGGCTCAGGTCAACCCGATGCAGTGGGTACGGAATGCTCCACCACCGCCTGTGGATGTGGATCCCCGTTTCCCAGGTATGACCCGAACACAGATATGCAGGGCTAAAAGGCAATATGCTTTTGCCCAACGGGAAAAATCAAAGAGAAGTGAACCCATCCTACCCACAAAAACTCCATTGTCAATGTGGGATATAGGAGGCCCTTGTCGAAAGGAAAGTAATGAAATGGAGACAGGTGCCAACAGTGATGGGTCGTCACGCCCTGCTGAGGACACCAAGGTGGTTACCCCTGGGCAGACTAAGACATCCCAAAACTCCCTTTCTAATGTGACAGTTGATGAACTTAAAGAAGGAGAGTGGGTGGATGAAGGTCTTAAGTGTGCCTACTGCCAAAGGGTCAATAAGGTCGCTTATGAGTTTGACAATGACCTTGCCCCAACTCAGTTTGGAGATTTCACCACCGAAGAGCTTGAGGCACTCATGGTCGTTGGAGACAAAAATGGTAGCTCAAAAATGCCAATCGATGAGCAAGAGTCACCAAAGAAGATGAAAAGTACGGAGGCCGATCAGTCGATTGAGTCATCTGCGAATGATAACGTGCCCGAAGGGACAACTGATAGTATCGCTATGTCTATTAACATGACAAATGTGTTGGCGCAGGGAGAGGCATCTGGATCCAAGCATCATGTGGCCGGTGTCCAGTCGATTGAAGAACCAGCATGGGCATATGTACATGCAGCCTATGAGGAAGAGGTGCCCAATGTAAATCATGGAATTATCCCACCAGTGGTGTTTGAACCCCTATCTGTAGATGTCCCACGTCATCTCAAACCATTGTATGTCCAAGCTCACATCAACGGGAAAAGGTTCAACCGAGTTTTCATCGACAACGGAGCAGTATACAATGTGATCCCACTTACCACTCTCAAGAAGATAGGAAAGACAGTTGATGACCTTGCTGAGGCAGATCTGGAGTTGGCGGGTTTCACTGTCATGCCGCTAAACCTTTGGGTATGTTGACCGTTCAAATTGGAGTAGGCCCTAAAGTGGTGTCCACTGTCTTGTTCGTAGTGGATGCAGCTACTATTTACTCTGCTCTTCTCGGACGAGATTGGATCCATTCAGCCAAGTGCGTCCCATCGACTCTACATCAAAAGCTAGCTTTTTGGGATGGTGATAAGGTGATCTATGTGGAGGCCCATCAAAACCCATTCCAGGGGTTTGTCGGGGCCAGTGCTAGTGACACTATGTTCTATGAAACTTTAGTGCCACCACTTAGCATGAGCGGGATAGTTGGTGCATACCTCATGCCTAATTGCAGGCTCACTAGGAGGGGTTACGTTTTT
This sequence comes from Hygrophila difformis, assembly GCA_030278955.1. Taxonomy (NCBI): domain Eukaryota; kingdom Viridiplantae; phylum Streptophyta; class Magnoliopsida; order Lamiales; family Acanthaceae; genus Hygrophila; species Hygrophila difformis. The sequence continues at coordinate 56,742 of JAOANR010000222.1, forward strand.
TATTAGATGTTTCTGTTTTAAAACTTGGCTCAGATAGCCAGAAATATTAATTTCTGATGAAATATGTAATAAATGTCAAGTTCGAGTAATGAAAGTTGTTCTCTAAATTTTTTGTCTATGGTTCATTCTGATGTAGGCCAAGTAGAAAATGAAGTAAAGAAACATCCTTATGAATGGCCTGAATTATTAGAAAAGCATGAGCCAACTGTTTATACTCAAGATCCATTGGTCGAGTTTAATATTGGTGATTCTAAGACACATAGACCAATAATGGTCAGTGGACTATTGCCAACCGACCAACAGAATGAGTTAGCCAAACTAGTGGCAAAGCATCAGGATTGCCTTGCTTGGGAATATTCTGATATGCCAGGGTTAGATAGAAAACTGATTGAGCATCGGTTGCCAATTAAGCCTAACTATAGGCCTGTGAAACAGGCTCCAAGGCGTTTTAACCCAGAATTATTACCAAAAATTGCGGAAGAAATTAAAAAATTATTGGACGCCAAATTCATCAGGCCATGCCGATATGCGCTGTGGTTGTCCAATATAGTACCAGTTACCAAAAAGAATGGTAAAATGCGAATTTGTATAGATTTCAGAGATCTTAACCTTCCCACACCAAAGGATGAGTATACTATGCCTATAGCGGATATGTTAATCGATGCAGCTGCAGGGCACAAAATACTCTCATTAATGGATGGTTAGCAGGGTATAATCAAATCAACTTGGCTGAGGAGGATATCCCTAAGACTGCTTTTAGGTGTCCAGGAGCCATTGGTATTTACGAATGGGTGGTCATGCCCTTCGGCCTGAAAAATGCAGGGGCTACTTATCAGCGGGCAATGAACACTATATTTCATGACCTAATTGGCAAAACTTTGGAGGTTTACATCGATGATGTAATTGTAAAATCCCCAACTTTTCGCCAACATTTACAAGACCTTGAACAAGCTTTCATTAGGATGAGGAAATACAACTTAAAAATGAATCCAGCAAAATGCGCCTTTGGGGTGTCAGCGGGGAATTTTTTAGGGTTCCTCATCCATCAACGAGGGATAGAGGTCGATGCCAACAAAGCCAAGGCTATCATCAATATTACGCCTCCAAGGTCGGTCAAAGAAGTGCAAAGCCTACTGGGTAAGGTTAACTACCTTAGAAGGTTCATTGCCAACGCAGCTGGCAAGATGAAGCCTTTGACCAAGTTACTTAAAGGGAGGACAGGCCCTGACATAGAGTGGGGGCCGGAGCAAGATGAAGCCTTGGAAATTATTAAACACTCATTGATCAACCCTCCAGTGTTAGTGCCACCAAGGCCGGACAAAAGGTTAAAGTTGTACTTGGCCTCTTCCGATGTAGCAATCGGGTGTTTATTGGCTCAAGACTGGGATGATGGGAAGGAAAGGGCCATTTACTATCTAAGTAAAACTCCAGCTGGCCCGGAGCTTAATTACCACTTTGCAGAAAAATTATGTTTTTCTTTGGTATATGCATGCACCAAGCCGGAACACTACATCTTGCCTAGAGATACCGATGTAGTGTCCAAATATAACATTGTAAAATTCCTACTCAAGCGACCTAAGATGAAGGGTCGGTTGTTAGAGTGGGCTGTTAAGTTGATTCCATTCTCATTGGACTTTGTTCCAATCGCAGCAGTCAAAGGTCAAGTAGTAGCGGATTTCTTGGCTGACCATGCAGTGAACCTAGATGATGAATGGGATCTTGAGATTGAAAGTGTAGGGACAATGCCATGGACCTTACACTTTGATGGATCATCTACTAGCTCTAGAGCCGGAGCAGGAGTTAGTATTAATGGCCCAGGAGGCCAAAGAATTAAGTTGTATCTAGAGTTGGGGCCAGTGACCAATAACTCTGCTGAGTATGAAGCATTGATCTTAGGGCATGAAACTTTGGTCATGAGAGGGGCCCAAGCGGTAATAATTAGATGAGACTCTCAATTGGTGATTAACCAAGTGTTGGGAGGGTATGCATGCAAAAACCCAACCTTGATGGGATATCAGAATAGAGTCCACGATTTACTGGCCAAGATAGCTGATGTGGTTTTTGAGCAAGTGCCGCGAGGCCAAAATGAAGAAGCCAATCGATTGGCACAATTGGCCTCAGGCTATCGATCGAAAGGAAACAACAACAAAATTATGGCGATCGATCTACCTGATGAGGAAGTGGCTAATCAACTCACCACAGAGGTAATCGACCAAACATGTGAACATCCTGTGGATGAAGTACCCGGGGGGGCAACCATTCCCTTTTCCGAGTTGGGGGATATGCAACTACCTCTGAATGATTGGAGAACGGAGATCATTCGATATTTTCGTAACCCAACCGCGCAAGAGGGTAAAAACATCAAGGCCAAAGCCCTGAGGTTCAACTTGGTTGGAAATGAGTTAAACTGTCGATGATGTTCTCTTGCTATGCTTAGGACCTGAAGATGCCAAGAAAGTTATGGCTGAGGTTCATGAAGGAATTTGTGGGGCACATAGGGCCGGCTTGAACATGCGATGGACTATACATCGATACGACTACTATTGACCTAACATATTTGAAGATTGTATAAAGTATGCCCAAGGATGTGAAGCTTGCCAAAGGCATGCCAACTTAAGACATATCCCAGTGTCTGATTTAAATTACATGATCAAGCCATGCCTTTTAAATCATGGGCCATCGATGTGATAGGGATGATACATCCACCATCAAGCAAGGGCCACAAGTTCGTTATAGTGGCCGCCGACTACTTCACAAAATGGGTGGAAGCGATACCTCTAAAGTCAGTGGCACAGAAAGACGTGATTGATTTCATTGATTCCCATATAATCCATCGGTATGGGATCCCACATTCAATCACTACGGATAGGGGAACCGTGTTCATTGGGGATATGTTCACTAATTACTTAACATCGTTTAAGATCAAACTAAATCACTCATCCCCTTACTATCCTCAAGCCAATGGCCAAGCTGAAGCGGCCAATAAAATATTGATTAATATCATCAAGAAGATGATTGTTGATAAGCCAAGACAGTGGCATGAAAATCTATCAACTGCTCTATGGGCATGCAGAAACACCAAAAGTACTTCCACAGGGTTTACACCTTATCGGTTAACATTTGGCCAGGATGCAGTACTACCCATGTAAATCACAGTACCTAACACCCGAATGAAAGGGAACGAGGGAATCAGACAGGAGACCCATGAGACCATGCTCATGAGGGAGCTAGAGCAAGTTGATACTGATCGACTACAAGCAATCGATCACATGGAAAGAGAAGCCCAAAGGAGGGCTCGATATTATAATAAGTGGGTTAAAACAAACCAATTTCAAGTTGGTGATTTGGTTTGGAAAACAATATTGCCACTACAAAAACAAAACAATGAGTTTGGGAAATGGTCCCCCAATTGGGAAGGACCTTTTATTATTCATTCAGACATTGGTAATGGAGCCTACAAACTCATGGATAACAACAGAAAGGAAAAACATGGAAGCATAAATGCAAAATATTTAAAAAGGTATTTCCCATCATGTTGGGAAAACCATACAGAAAAATGAACAAATCAGACACTCTAAGGGGCCAACCTATGGCATGGGATTCTCGTCCAGAAGGTCATCGAATTGGGGCAACATATCGTCCCAGCTGGTTTGAAACTCCTTCTCTTCGGTCTGTAGACGCCAGCATAGGCGGGTCATTACATCAACTCATGGTCAGTAGTAGCCTGGAGTTGAACGAATGGCGCGACATTGGTTTCAAGATCATTACGCCATTCCAGAAAATTAACGAGATCATAAAGGGATGATCTGAGCGTTGCAAGTTTCTGTAGCGCCTCCCTGCACCGGGCTAGGTCATCCACTATACGGACATAGTCTGTGCATAGCCGGTACGCAAGGTCAATGCCACGATCTAGGGTTCGTTTGCCCCTAACAGAGAAGGAGAGTGTGGCGTCAATATCGAGAAGGAGCGCTTCTAAGTCGTCGGCATGATCGCCGATTGGATGGTTATTCACGAGGAAAGGCTGGAGCTGTTCCAACCAGTTCTCCTGAGTGACTTTCCTGGGTAGGGTCGACATGGTGATAACGATTGGAAGTGGAAGAAGGATAATTGAACGTGTTGCAATGATGAAGATGTAACCCACATGGCTTTGCTAACCCTTTTATAGGAGAGCACATATGATAGGGCCAAAGCAGTTGACAAAGAAGACGGGATACATCTCATGACTTGGTAGCAAGTTTGTTAAGTCAAAAGTTCGAATCTTCTTGAAATCTGGATTCAAGTATCCCTAGCGTATCTAGCTTGATTCTTGAATTAAGGGCAAAGCCTGGTAGAATGCATAGTAAGTTAGGATCAAGTATCCCTAGCGTATCTAGCTTGATTCTTGAATTAAGGGCAAAGCCTGGTAGAATGCATAGTAAGTTAGGATTTTTCTTTGACTGAGGATATGGAGATCCCAACTGATTACTGATCAAAAATTCATTGCTTGTGTGTAAGTGGCATATGTTTAGCAAGTTAAGTGTTTAACAAATCATGTTTTATTTGGCGAGATTCAGGAATACCTTATAAAATACATATTGCCCATGATTGTTAATCAACCATTTTTGTGTTGTCCACTTTATTATATATATATATATATATATAAATTTATATCTCTCGGGCGTAGAAGTTATAAAATACCAAAAACAAAGGGAGAAATCATTTAAGTACTAGGCAAGAATTAAACATCTAACAACAAGCCTATCAGGGCAAAGAGTCCAAGGACTCAGTAAGATCATCCCATATCTTGGAAAAGGTCTCAATTTCCTCGCGGGCCACATCTCCGTAAACATGCTGAAGAGATCGACATCTCCGATCTTCAATGGCCAAATGGTTTGCCAAAACAGTGGACATATTTTCTTCCTCATGTAATCGACCAACAACCCCGCGCTTTTCAGCCTCCAAAGCTGCCAGCTCCTTCTTTTTCTGCTGGATCTTCTCATCCACTGCTTTATCCTGGAGTCGTAGTGCCTCGACTTGGGAAGTAGATACCTCAAGCTTACTCCTTAGCGTGATAAGACGGGGAGAGGTGGCCAAGGTCCCTAATCGATCGTATTCCGCCACAGCCCCGGGTAGCCTGATGCGGAGATGGGCTATGCGATGCAAGGCCTCGCTAGCAATCTTGGCTTGATCTGCAGTAAGTACCCCTGGCACTGAATAATCCAACAAAATAATTTCTAGTTGATCAAGGTCTGTAGTAACCACATCACATATTGGTGTCCCCTTCAAACGCTCTATGAGCTCAGCTAGATGGGGAGTCGGTGGCGGAACGTCATCATCACCCAAGTGGACCGAAGCACCCTACACGATAATGGATTATGATGAGCACAACTCATGAGCTAGTTAAATCATGAAAAGCTAAAGAGAAGTCATTACTTGGATTTGCAGGCCCACACCAGTCGTGACCAACAGAGGAGTATCAACTCTGATATCCTGAGCATCAGGAGGTGCCTGTGCGATGGAGACAATTAATATAGATGAGGTTGGGTGATGGTGTATGGACTTAGAGAGAAAGCAGTCTACCTGACTTGTCGATACTATGCCCATGCCAGGATCAACACTACCCGATGTTGCAGATGGCAAAGTAGATGTATCTCTAAGACTAGCTACTATCGACAATAGATGAAGAAGTAGTATTGACGACAGGCCCTGCCTCATCGGCCATTTGCGAGACACCTGCACCAGGGTGAGCCACGGCTACCTGTGAAAGATAAAATAGATGTAACATGTATTAATACTTGACCTCAAGCTTCTGAGTGAGTATGCATTATTGAATTACCTCTGCGACAATAGGATTGGATACGGCTAGAGAGTCGATCTCGGCTTCCGAGGTAGTTCCATGATCATCCATAACAATGTGACCTGAAGGCAAGGAAGGGTCACTCAGCCCAGAACGAGAGACACGCACACTATCGTCAATTTGATTATTCACAACTGGACGGACTTGTTTATGCTTCCCCACTGTTGGGCCCACCACCCGATCATGGTCATGCTTGGATTTTTGTTCCACTTCCCGTAACTCAGCCTATAAAAGGAAAAATCAATTAGTGACCCAGAAGATATAGATATATATCTAAGAATAAGAAGTGGCAAATGTACCGAGTTGAGAGGGGAAAGAGGCGCATCATCGCCTGTCAGTGGATCAGTACCTTGGCCAGCCGAATTGGATCTAGGACGAGGTCGATCAACTGTTGGGCGGTCTTGCCTACGTCTGGGCCTGCGCTCCATTTCTATGTCATATGACTCATCCTGTGCAAACAATTAAATATATAAACAAAAAGTAAATGAAATCTTAGAAGACTAATTATGCATACCTCTGACTCTGGGCGAGAGGAAACTGAACTGTCATCATCAGAATTATTGGCCTGTATGAACATAAGGCCTAACAAGGTGAAACCAAGATACATATAGCGAATACCAAGATAATAATAATGCAACAACCTTACCTCGCCACCCGAAGGAGGAGATGCTCGTGAGGCAGGAGGTTCATGAGAAGGGATTTGACTACCAGATGTCTGTCAATGTCAATACAGGATGAGTGAGCCTTTGACGACTAAGGAAGCAAAGCAAAGCTTGAAGAGTAAAAGAATGCTACCTGTTCAGCAGAAGCTGTTATAGAGGCTAGAGGAGGGTAAGTCGTCGGGCCATGAGATGGCTTAGGGAGGAATCTACCTATAAGCATAAGAGTGCAGAGATTAACTAAAAAGAATACGTGTATCCATAGAGCTAATGTATTGGCCGGGTACCTGAAAAAACGATAGGGGTGGTACTTGCACCCTTAGCCTTCTTACTAGAGGAAGATGGTTGCATAATCTCGGAGTCTGTTCATTTCTTAGAGTACTGAAGTTGTTTAGGGCTCCCGGGTGGTGTGATACTAGTAGAAGCCTCGCCTTTTTTCTTCTTCCTTGAAGCCACCACTTCTGTATCAGTACCTAAGGCTGTAAGATAACGATCAAGAGAATGGCCGTGCTCATGCCAGAAGCCCGCCCACCAAACTGGAACCGTGGTCAGTGAACATGGATGTAGCTTAAAAGGAAGTATGGATCGCTGCACCAAATAGGATTGAATCCGTATAGCATAGGAGGCCGCATCCTCAGGAGTAACTGAACCCTCAGATGTCTTCGGTGGAGAGTGGTTGGCCAGAGTAAGTAATACCCTGACAACATCCAAGCTGACGGGCAAAACAGTGGGGCATATATGGCTCTACGGTGACCCATACTTTGGTGGTTGATGTCATAAATCTACTACTCAGCAAATGGCATGGCCTGGTGATAGAATCCCAAGATATTGTGTCTTCTCTGGTGAACGGATGATCTTCAAAAGGGAATGACCGGGTTATATCAGGCCATAAAGGGAACAAAGCAAGGTGCATTGAAAATTTTGACAATTTCTGTCCCACGAGCTTTTGCTAAAATTATACCAGGTTAGATTTATTAAATGAAAAGCGTTATGATTCACGGGAAAGGGTTTAGGGATACATCAAGATTATTAGTCTTTTTATTACTCAAGTGTGGTGCTTTGGTTTCAAATGGCGTTGTGGTCCTCTCTGTCATGAAATGTTGACAAATCTCATGGCATAGCCGGGATAGGTTGACCTTCAGCCTGTCACACTGAGGATCCCCGGCAAATATGCCATGATACTTCTCATCAATTCTTGCCATAAGATTTCCTGCCATGAAACTTTAGACTGGTTCCCACTACATGAGTATTTTCCGAAAAATCATGGTCCTGGTTTAGGTTTTATTTAACGAAACCAATTTATGATGGCGGTGTTGTGATTAGGGATATATTTATACGTAGTCATGTTTTTATTGCTCGTGTTTAAGAAACTGTGCCCCCGAAAGCGCACGGTGTCAAAAATTGCAGTAATTTATAGTAAGACCGGATCGTTCACTGGAGGATGTGCGATGGAAGCAGGGCCCACGTCATTTACTAAGATTTTCCACTCGGTACTCGATTCAAGTGTGTGAAATGACTAACAACTACTTGACAGAATTTAAACTAAGCTATGAAAGCACCTAAAACAAAGCAGGCAGAATTATTCTAGAAAGCGAATTAAATTTAATCTAAGAAAGCAATAAAATTAATCTAAGAAAGCGATTAAGATTATTCTAAGAAAGCAGATTTAAAATGAGACAGAAGAGACAGGAAGAAAAGAATAAAGGTTGGACAAGATTCAGATGAAACACAGTTAAACTTCCATTTTAATACACAGATCTTAGCTTGGGATAATCCTTCAGTTAGCTAACTCTCATGCTCTCTATACCATGTTCCCTTTAACAGACAGGTACTTACAGTAAGAGGTTACATGCTCTTAAGACAGCAAAATCTAAGATACCATAGACTCACAACTGCCCTCACACGGCCGTGTGGAGGCATGTTATTCATCTGTGGTGGACAAGCAACACCTGACAAATCATTTATTGAAGTGGCAAGTACCGCTATCATTCCCCCATGTCACACCCGAAGATTCAAATCAAACCCTGAACTATCCCTTAACTCTCAATTCTAGTAGCAGTTACCCAACTCTCAACACAACCGAGTGACCTCTAACAAAAGCATTTAAAAGAAAGCGATAAAGAAAACATTTAAAATCCTATCACTCGGAGGTTTTTGAAAGTCTGACCCTGGTGGTAAAAGAAAGCCCCCAGTCAGAATGACCAGATGTGGATCAAGAATTCCCTATTCTCGGTGAACCGCTCGCAGTGTTCACTTCTCGTCGGGTGGTTATGAGATACAAACTAATGAAACGAACTAATAAAATTAGTTCGTTCCGGATGCACTCACTCAGGACTCAAAAATAGACTTTGGCAGAACAAGATAGCAGTTGAAAGAATACTCAACCCTACCTTAGAAGATAACCAAGGCCCGAATGTGGTTCCTCTAGTATTATCTATTACACCTTACCGGAATCCAAGTGGAATCTGACCCAGTGCAATATTTAATACAAGATTTCCAACAAACATCAGTTTTGGAAAATAATAAATCTGAAAATCATTCCCTATCAGGTACTAGACTCTCAATTAAAACACAGATCCTTTCAGTCTAGGTGAGACCTAATCGCTGACTCTGCTTCTAATTTCCCAAAATCAACCCCCAGTCGGATATGAATTAGTCATAACTGTTGAATTTATCCCCTACTCAGATCCGGATTTTATAAAGGAATTTTTGTTGGAAATTTAATATGAAACATCTGATTTAAATCAAGACTTCTATGTCCAAGGGAAGGATCCCAAAATAATATGACCACACTATCTACATAGTAATATCATGCATAAATTTATAGAGAAGTGTAAAATAAAATAACCCAAAATATAAGGTGGGTTTAGACAGAATGTGAAACACAGAGATGAAATAGCCGGAGATGAGAAGAATTTATTTGGCTAAAAAGATGACAAGAATAATCAGGGTAATCCGGACTCCAAACATCTGCTATCCAGGTCCTGATCATTTCAGGTGGGATGATTTTTAGACAGTGGAATACCTCAAATGACAGTTGTCGCCGTCATCTCAGACTCCACTATCTGTGAATTTGGATAAAAACCCACATGTTCTATTACTGCAATAATCATTAGATGACATTGGCATATATCATCTAACATTACTACAGCTCCAGATTCAGGTTTGAAATTAAAATAAAGAAAAGAAAACTGTATCCGGATGGGAGTCAGCTGAGCAGCTATTATAATCCCGGAGGGACGAACCGCCAAGGCTTCCACCGACCACTATCCGGACCATGCAAAATAACAACTGGTAATTAATATACAGATCACGAGCTAGTTATCCGTGTGGGAATACCCGCCAACATTAATCTGATATATTCCTTACTAGCTGTTTCACACATCACGGAAAAGACAGAATAAAATAAAAGAAAATATTTTTGGGTCATCTTGCATGAGAGACATTGGTTTCTCATGCAAGGGTATGGAATTAAATCCATAATTACTCTTCATGTCTAAATAATCGCTCATTCCATAATTAATTAATTAACTACAGTCCGGATTATATACTTAGATCATTAGAGTTTAATCATTTGTAGAAGAATCTTTTAATGGGAATTTGAACAAAGTTCTTTATATCAAATTAATCATGGGTTGAGATCATTGGATTTCAACCTCAAAATATTAATATAAAGGTTCAATTAATTAATGAAGTGAGATGAAGAATGAAAACTTGGCAAAAAGGTGCCACCTTGTCGCGATGCAGAGTTCATGTCGCGGAGCGTGGCTCCGCGACAAAGGTTTCGCGACAAAAGGGGTGGGAAATAAGAGGAATGGAATTTTGAAAACTTAGGGTTTGCTTTGTCGCTAAGTAAAGAAGCTTTTGTCGCGGAACGTGGTTCCGCGACAAGGGCATAGCGACAAAAAGGTTGAAATTTGGACAAGGCATAATTCTTGTCGCGGAACAAGAGGTTTTGGCGCGGAACGTGGTTCCGCGACAAGGTTGCTTCGCGACAAAGCCCTTCCAGAATAAAATCACAAGTATTTGGGTCCTTGGTCGCTAATCAAGATTTTGTCGCAGAACGTGGTTCCGCGCCAAGGGGTGTTTCGCGACCAAGGGTTTTAAAGTAATGGTCAACAAATGTTCTTTGGCACCTTTGTCGCCAAAGCACCATTTTGTCGCGGAACGTGGTTCCGCGACAAGAGTTGTTCCGCGACAAAAGTGTGTCCAGTACACATGTCAGAAAAGTAAAGTGGAACAGTGGCATGCATTATGTGTGATCTCACCCATTTCAGATTCAAAAGCTAAACTAAGCTCAAAATAACAAAACAGAATTTGAATCTAGCTAGAACATGCTTGAACATAAAAGAAACAAAACAAACTTAAAACTTAAGAAACCCTAATCTGAGCTTGATCACCCATAAGCATGCAACATTATCCCAAGAAAAAGTCACCAAGCAGTGACATTAAAATGCAAAACGAGGGTCAAATGACCCAAGGAAAACGAAAACAGTAAGATCCATGGGGTGTGAGACCCATTTCATGATTTTGGGACACAAATGGAGAATGTTTTCCCATATTATTAAACGGTGCTGTTCATACCCATGGTTTGGGTACCACAAACCCTTAAACAAAAGTTTAGGACAAGAACAAGGTGTAAAACTGGCTATCTAACCCAAGTGCAGTAAACTACTTCTAACTAGTGCATAAATTAAATAATATAAAAAAATCTAACTAAACTACCCTAAACTAAACTAACTACTGAACTTCCCACTTGTCTCCAAGAGTGAGTATTTTCTCTAAAATTCTTCCCCTCTTTTAGCTCAAAGGAAACACCTCATATTTATAGAGGGGAAACCCTAAGCTCATGGGCCTTGATTTGAGCCCACTGTGTCTCAAGACATCACACACATCACAGCTTTGTCTCGGAGCACCAAGTTTGGTCGCGGAACACACTGCATGTGGCAAAGCTTCTCGACTGGGTCTTGTGTCTCTAAAAATGTATCTTGGTCGCGGAATGGACCTTTGTCGCGGAACAGCGCATCGCGACAAGGGTATCGCGCCAGAGGGCTTTGGCTGGTCTTCTTCATCTGAGCTTGCTTGGTCGCGGAGCGTTCCTTTGTCGCGGAACCATGCATCGCGACAAAGGGCTTCCTCGCCAAAGGTTTTCCTGGGCCTGCTGGATTGGGCCAGATGGGCCGAAAATATTCTTTTTGTGGGCTTTTCTATCTTTTTCCCATCTTTTTGTTTCCTTTTCTTTTTCTCATGTTTTTGGATTTTTCTAACATAAATATGTAATAAAATTACATATTTATGCCTTTTTCACACCAGCTTATTATTTCTACAATTATGCATAAATTAGTCCAATTCGACTGCTTTCTTACTTAATGTAAGACCGGAATGCGATCAAATGCCCGTTTAAGACACGGAAATGGATTGAAAATAATGGTCATTTCTGGCCATTATCAACATCCTCACATTTAATACTGATCGTCCTCGAGCAGTCAGAGTCAATGTTCCTAAGAACACGGACTCTACATATTCAATTCGTTTTCGTGGCTTTATAAATCACATCCTTTATGGATTGGGATAAGACAATCAAACATTACAAGCATTGAATTCCCTTGATTGCAGTGTTTAATGAAATGATACTTGCTCACTATATCGGGCCTACAAATCAAACATTATTATCAATCCTTCATGAACATCATGTTTGAAAGATGCAAAGATTAAAAATTAGAATTAAGGCATGACATGAATATTCTTAATGAAACAGAGCCTCACTTATAAGAGAATCGGAAAGATCACTCACTCTCAATTGGGGTTCAGTCAGTGAACGCTCATAATCAGTTTTAATTAAATTCTCCCATATGCTTGCAATCAGACCAACTCGCCACCGGCTCATTTCTTCAAATCGAGATCACGAGGTCTTATTTAAGGGTTATAACGGGGCGTACGGTTGTAACATTGGGTAGGAAAAGGAATTTATTGGGTTAAGAAGTGGCAAGAATTAATATTATCATAACATGGCATATTTTTATTTAAAAGTTTATGATCATCAATATGTTTTTCTTTCTTTTGCTTTTCTCTTTTCATATTGCATGACATTAGACTATGTCTAATTTGCTTTGTCATTTGCAATTTATTGATGTTGAATGAAATTCAACTTCTCTCTTTTTTTTTTTTTTTTTGAATCGGTTTATTGAATACCGATTTGATGAATTCATGATCATAAATTTAATGCCTTGATAAAATTTATTCTTGCACACTTGGGTTTGAATTTTTTTTTTTTTTTTGGTCTTTTTAGAAGGCTTGGAATAATATAAAGGGCTTCAAAGAAAAATTAGGCTTAAAGGCTCAAAGTGGTTAATTCTAAAGGGAAAATATTTTTGGGTTTGGAATTCAAAAGAAGGCCAAAAATTTGGGTTTTTCTAAGTGCCTCGATCATATGCTCGATTTCGGGAATATGACATGGTCTTGAATCGGTCCCAATCGCAAGTTCTAGTTTCCTTTAATCAAAATGATTCACACATCAAAGAAAATGAATGAGTAAAAATGACTCATGGCTCAAATCTCACAAGGTTGGGTTGATTCATGTCATACAATATTCTCAAATTTAATCGAAGCTTAATTCTAACAATTTATTCAATCAAAATCTCTAACATGCAGATTTATTACCCAATAAGCTGATCGCATCATTAAATTTTTATAGCTCAAAACCTCAGGAATTCATGTCATGCATGTTCTCAATTATATTATCCCAATTTAAAAGTTTGAAAATTTAATCACAAGCCTAAATTCAACATGTGAATTTAGAGCAATTTTATGCATATTTTTGCTGGTTATTTAATTGAAAGCAGTAAAGAGGCACTGCTGACATACTGAGTATGCCAACAGCATATTTTTGGCCTGACAGTCACTTACTCATCTCGGACTGTGCAGACATCTTTTCAAGAATAAAATTGTTTGGACTGCAAAATTCCAAAATTAAAACAGTGAATGATATCAATTACAAGAGATTTCATTGCAATCAGAACGATTTTGCACAAGGGAAATGAAATTCTCTTATATGATATTTACAATTATGCTCGATTGAAATGACAATTACACGCTCAATCTGTTTTCTCTTCTGGCTGATCCGACGGCTCTGCGACACCTGATGGAGGTGGGGGTGGCTTGGGGAGTTGACTGATGAGTGCTTGCATCAGTGTTTCCATCATCTTGCGCTGCTTTTCTTCACTCTCCACTCTTTCTCTATGTATGCGCTCTTCCCTTTCCATCATCATTTGCCTGAATTCCGCCTCTTTCCTTTCCTTCTCCTGCTTCTCCTTCCGTTTCTCTTCCTTTTCTCTCCTACGCTCTTGGCGTTCTTCCTCTCTCTCCCTCCTTCGCTCCTCACGCTCTTGGCGTTCTTCCTCTCTCTCCCTCCTTCGCTCCTCACGCTCCTCTTCTGCCCTTTTCTACTGTCCCTCTTGGCTTGCCAAAATTACATCGGTCATGGATTTCATTCCCTCGAGCATAGATTGACTCATTCTGCTCACCATCTCAATCGTTTGGGAATCAGCAGGGAACTGAGATACGTTCTGGCTTTGAGGAGGCATCTGAGGTTGAGGTTGAGTCGGAGGTGGAATTGGAATCTCAGTCCGTTCTTGGTCCGCAGGAGGCTCCTCTTGAACATTCGAAGGTCCTGCATCAGCACAGGTGTTCTGTGTTCCCTTCTTTGTCTTGGGCTGCCTCTTTCGTTTTCTTGATGCCTGCCCACCCGATATGAAAGAGGATTGAGCGTCTGAATCTCCTCTGACGAACAGTTGGGGGAGAGAGTATCTGATACTCTCACACAGGGGGAGTCTCGGCACACTGATGGGTGGGTTCACTTTCACCACTGTGTCACCCTCGAAAGCGCTCAGATCAACTCCCTGAGCTATGCAGATTCTCCTAATCAGATTTGGATAGCATAGCACCTGTCTATCCTTTATCCGGGTTATCATCACCTCGAATACATGCCTCCCTATATTTAGTTTTGCTCCGCTCCACATTCTTGCAAATCCCATTAGCACATTTCCAGATGTGGTGTGCGGATGCGAGTTGGGCCGGATCTTGGACATGTAGAACTCATAAGTTGGCATGAACTGTATCCGCAGCCATTTTGCATTGAATGTGTGTCCAGGGGCGGTCACGCTTGTCATGCTGTTAGCCAATGTTGCATACTTCGCATATTCACTCGTTTTGGCTCTCTTTGTCATGATCTCATCAGGGGGAAATTCACTTTGGATATCTGGAGTCCCGAAGAACTGATTCAGCCAGTCAGGTGCAATGTTAATCACTTGTCCACGAATCCATGTTGTTCTGGCATCTTTATCAATGTTGCAGAAGAATTCCTTTGTTAGTTCCACGAAGCCATCTTCGTCGTGATGCAGCATGAAGTTACCCCACTCTTGATTTCTGTAGAAAGTCTCAACAGTGGGGTGCGACAACGCATCGGGTCTGAACCCCTTATCTGGCACTATCATCTTCTGCAACTTCTTGTACTTTTCTGCATTCTCTTTGTTGCCATTGAACTTGATCTGAACCTGTTCTTCACTCAGCTTTTTCTTCCCATATTCCTTTGAAACGCCCATTCTTTGCCTTACAGTATTTTCAGACCAAAACTCGACTGGTCGAATGGATCCGACAGACTCGTCGTCGCTCGTGTGCCAGTCTGTTTGATCGTCTCCCTCCTGTGGCTGGTCATCCCTTGGTTCAGCCTCATCTCCCCTCTGACTTGGCTCTCGCTCTCCATGAGCTGTTTCATCTCCGAATTCCTCCTCAACCTGTTTAATTACATGTTTCATCGTATTGAGTTCACAATTTACAGGCAAAGAAGATGTAGTTACATGAAAATTACGGTCATCAACATCAGTTGATACCTCCTCCTCCTCCCTAATTCTTGCAGCTCGTCCAACTGGACGTTGGAAAATAGGCGCCATTTGGTCCATGAATTCTTGCTCCTCTTGCTGAGCTTCTTCTTCTGAATCATTCCCATCTGCAGCTTCAGTCAAAATTCCTTGAACCTTTTCCTTAAGCGCAGAGGCCATGAGATGGTCGCCTGGCTGCTTTTCCAAGATTTTGGCCAGTGCTACCGGATCTATGGAGTCTTGTGGTCCTTTTGACTGTTCAGGTTGGTGCGACGGGCCTTCATGAGTGATGAATTCTTCAATTCTGGCCGTGCCCACGAGGGGATCAATCAATTGACCCACTTCTGTCTGATATCTGATTTGATTTGGCTTTTCTCCAGCATCAATTCTCGTTTCAATCTGTTCGTTGATGTTCTGTCTCAATTCTTTCCGAAGTGTCTCAGCACTACGAATCGAGGGGCCAGTCCATCCTGGTGGTTGTTCTTCTTTGATCTTCAATCCCTTTCCTTCGACTCCACCAGTGATCTTCAGTTCGAAATCTTCCTCATCACCCCGCTCAACCTCTCCAGATTTCCTGCTTTCCAGCTCAGCCTGCATCTTTCTGGCAGTTTCTTCATCCCTGGTCTGCTGGATATTCTTTCTGATCTGCTCTTCCTCTGCAGCTTTCTTTTCCATTGCCAAGTGTTCTTCCTCAGTCAATTTCTCTACTCCCGAACCACCTGTTACTTGATCCAGCAAACCAGCTAATGCAAGTTCATCATTGTGCATTTTTCTGGCTAGCTCAGCATCGGATATCACCTGGTGCTTCTTTTTCGGGGGTGGTGGCGGCATCGGCTTTTTACCTCTGTCCTTGGGATCTGTGGGCTCTACCACTTTCCTGACAGTTGGCTCAGGTTCCTTGATCTCCACTTTCTTTTCCGGAGCACTTGCTGGTTTATCCTTATCAGTGGACTTTATCAACCTTCTCCTTGTTCCCGGTTGAGGTGCTGGCTGACCTTCAGATGTAACAACAGCGGTGGAGGTTTTCTCGGGATGTATGGGTGCCTTAGTGGTGGCAGGTGCTACAGCAGATGTTGTCATTTCAGTCTGAGCTGGCTGTACTGGAGTCCGGACTGCTTCTTGCTGCACCACTGGCTCGGACATAGCAACTTTTTGTACTTCAGTCTGCCCTCTTGGTGGTAATGCCGAAGCTTGTACTGCTGGCTAGGTAGGCTGTGGGTTGGCTTCAGGGGGAGTGGAGAAGTATGCATCAATCTCAGCATCGGGATCCTCTTCCCTGTTTGGTTCACCCTCGTAGCCTAGTTGCTTCTCGGCGCGCTGTAAATAATCCTCAATGAAACTCTTTTGAGTGATTCTCCCCAGTTGGTCCTCCCAGTCCTTCTTGATCTTGGAGCAGAACTTACTCCGAACATTGTTGTTGTAGTGCAAGACCTTTTTCCCATTAGCCGTACTATTACAGTATTCAAGTGCAAACTTGTCCATTTCCATGATCAATTCCCAGTAGGAGTCCCTGTACTGATTCATCATGCCCCCTACCAGATCCTTTTGAATTCCTTCTAGGTAGGACATGTCTTCTGCTGAATCGTACGTGAGATACAACCCAGCCTCAGTTTTGGATAGTAAATTGAACTGCCTTTCATTTTTCCTTTTGGGTTTCCAGCCACCTTTGCGTATATCCACTTGCAGCTGGTCCCTTAATACTGCTATGTGCTGGGGAAATTCATCATCTTTGTTTGTTCCGTACCGTCCATACCTTCTATGTGTGAAGATGGTTTCAAGTACCTCATCTGCAGGTAATACTACTCATTCTTCCAGAAAGGACTTAGTGATACTTGGATTGCCTTTTCCCCAGACAGTAGTCAAGTCGTCCCATTGATCGCGTGCATCCTTGATCATCTTCCTCATTGTGTTCAACAGTGAGGTGTTGCGGCTTTGTTCAAATTTCTCAGCATTTTTGAGGCGTTTGTACAGATTGAAGGTCAGCTCTCGGTGCCTGGCCCGAGCTAGATCTGTAATCCACCTCTGCTCCACTGGTCCTTTTGCTTCAAACAGATATGGATTCCATTTGAATGGAAATGCTTCATACATCATGATGGCCCCACTGTTGATAACCCTACTTAGATCCATATGTTTGTGTTCAAAGGCCATCCGAACTTGAGGATCTACGATCTGGTTAGGGATGATGATGTCAAAGTCAGCTATATTTGGATCTTTCGTTCCTTTTTCCACATGCCGATTCCACACAGCCCTGTGCTCTTTGAACCTCAATTGGATGCGCTCATGATGGACTTCAGGAGTTGTCTTTTCGTCTTGAGGGGCATGCTCCATCATCCTTATCCAAAACTTCTTCAGGAAGTGATAGTAGTCCCTTTCTATCGATGCAGCGACTATCGACCTTTCTTCTGGAGGGATATGCACGTCCCATCCCGGAGAAAGTTTCAATTTTTCGTCCGTAGTGTGGTCCAGAGGTACCTTGTAAACTGATTTGATGGCATCTCTTGCGTCCTTAATCTCTGTTCGATCAATTGAGGCCTGCTTGCCAGCAGCCTCATATGTGCAGTCAGGTAACCCGATGCCTGAGTGCACTACCAATGCATTCCTGAAAATGGTCAAAGTGTTTAGATACATCCAAATTTTTATAAGTTTTCAAAGACTACTCAGGTGCGAAAATCAACACCCTCACATTTTGAGCTTTGCTAAGCTCGAAATGTGATTTGAGTGATTTAATCTTGAGTTTATAAAAAGATCCAAAGATAAGGTACTATGCCTTAGGACCTAGAAGGAGATAACTTAATTGGATTATTGAGTCCAATCAAAAGGGGGAAGTATAAATGAAAATAAAAATGAAGTGGTCATTGGACCAAAACTTCCCCCTTTTTTTTTAATGGGCCATTGGGCCCAAAAAGTTTGTTTTTCCAAAATTTTTTTTTAAACAAGCATGAGGCACTTGTTGAAAATGGAATGAAATGATGATGGTGGAATGGATGGCTCGAAAATGGAATGTGCAATGGAGGCATGGCGGATTGGATTCGCTATTTCCGGATTGTTTGGACTGTCATTGGACAGTTAAAAACGTTCAAGAAAATGCAAACACTATTTTTAATTTTTGAAAAGGCTGACTTGATTTTATTTAATGAAAAGTGGGATGTGTGTGGTCCCATTTTTGGATTTTTGTAAAAAGGTAGCAGTTGAGGTGGCAAAATACTGCTACTTAACTCACACTTTTTAGTTCCATTGGGAACAAAAACACATTTGTCAACCAAAATTCCTAGTACTATTTTTGTCTTTTGTGAAAAAGTTATTCTTGCTGAAAAGTGGATGGTGCACTGGAATTGCCATAAAAAGGCCATACACCCACTTTTATGCAGATTGCTGTACCCATACACACAAGTTGCCAAAATCAGGGGAGGGGCATTAAATGAACATTGGCATGCAAACAACATGAACTCTCAAAGCAAACCATCAACACATGCTCATGCTCTTTCTCAACATAAGATCAACCTACTAACATGCTTCAAAATCTCAGCAAGAACGTCAAATTAATCAAATCAGCATGCTTTCTTACTAATCGACCCAACAAAAACACTTATGCTTTGCAAAATCGAGACAATCAATAACACCAAGCTATAATAAAAAAAAATAAAAATAACCAAATGTTCATTGACAGACAGATAAGGCTCAGATTTCTCAAATCATGAATGCACACAGAAGCAATTAAATGAGATAAAGACCGAGTTCCCTTTGGAAAGTGAATTATTCCTGTGAACACTAAAAGCTTGAAAAACCATCAATGGTGAGAATTTGCTGTCTGAGCTCTCTAACAGCCCTAACTTCTCAAAATCGAACGCCCCATACCAAATCGATCTTCCCCAACCCCAAACAAGAACACACTTCTTCCAAAACATGCTCGGCCAACACAAGAAATCACAGCAATCCTCAAATAAACTAAGCCCACTTCGAGAATCGCCTAAAATCAAACTAAAACAGAGGGAAAGAACATAAAACAGCCCTATTTACATAAATGGAAAAAGAAAAACAAGAATGGCAAAACAGGGGCCTGCGCGCACTCGCGAAATGCAAGGGAGAAGGGTTACCAGGGTCCGGCTTCCTTCGGGGGCGAAGATGAAGATGGAGGTTCCATTGGGTTCGCGAAAATCGGACAGAGTAACGCCTGGAAGTGGTGGAAAACGAGTGCGAGGAACACTGTGGTGTTCTTCGGAAAAGGCTTTTGCGTACGAGCAGTTTTCGCAAATTTTCTAAGTGTGGGAGCGTGGGGAAGAAGAGGGAGGCGGAGAGGTTTAAATACTAATGGGCCGGTCGCGGAACCCTAGCCCATGGTCGCGGAACAGGACTACGCGACCAGGCTTGGCGACATTAGATCTGTCGCGGAGTGTGAGACTTTGTCGCGGAGTCATGCACCGCGACAAAGTGTACCGCGACAAAATGGCGAGGAAGAATGGAGTGATGTGCCCGTGTCGCGGAATAGGAGCTTTGTCGCGGTGCAATGCTCCGCGACAAAGGCTTCCGCGACAAGGACAAACAGAGTTCAGGGGCGAGTAAAATTTTGTCGCGGAATTTGCACATGGGCGCGATGCTGGGCATCGCGACAAAATGATCACTCCGCGACAAGGACAAACAAGGTTTGATGATAAGGAGATCTTTGTCGCGGAGTGGCACTTGGTCGCGGAACGTTGTTCCGCGACAAGATGGTCATTCCTCGACAAACTTTTTGAATTTTCAAATTTTCAACGGATTGGGCCCGAGTGTGATATTGGGCCTGCGTCCATTTTATTTGAGTCGGACCTGAATGAATTCAGTCCAAGTAAATTCAAATCATTGGGCCATTATTTAAAATAATCTACTTGCATAAAATTAGGTTGGGTCAGTTCCATTTATCTACAAGATTTATTCCGGATCTTAAATTTCTTTAAATTCCGAAAATAATTTCTCAGATTTGTGGAATTTTCCCAACCAAGAACCTGGTTTTCCTTGCTTTTTCTGCTCCTTCTTTTTGGTTGGTTCCGAATTTCCTGCAAGACAGATAAATACCCATTAGGTTAGGTTTTCTCCTCAGTTCAACATCCTCACATTTAGAGTCTTGGTACTCTAAATGTTCAATTAATCTTGAGGGTACTTTTTCTGTTCTGGATTAGATATATTACACTAAACTAGACTGATCTAAGCTAATCTAGGAGTAATCAGGACTGTAATCCTCTTAATAAACGACGCTGCATCCTCCCCGAGCTTTTGCTAAAATTATACCAGGTTAGATTTATTAAATGAAAAGCGTTATGATTCACGGGAAAGGGTTTAGGGATACATCAAGATTATTAGTCTTTTTATTACTCAAGTGTGGTGCTTTGGTTTCAAATGGCGCTGTGGTCCTCTCTGTCATGAAATGTTGACAAATCTCATGGCATAGCCGGGATAGGTTGACCTTCAGCCTGTCACACTGAGGATCCCCGGCAAATATGCCATGATACTTCTCATCAATTCTTGCCATAAGATTTCCTGCCATGAAACTTTAGACTGGTTCCCACTACATGAGTATTTTCCGAAAAATCATGGTCCTGGTTTAGGTTTTATTTAACGAAACCAATTTATGATGGCGGTGTTGTGATTAGGGATATATTTATACGTAGTCATGTTTTTATTGCTCGTGTTTAAGAAACTGTGCCCCCGAAAGCGCACGGTGTCAAAAATTGCAGTAATTTATAGTAAGACCGGATCGTTCACTGGAGGATGTGCGATGGAAGCAGGGCCCACGTCATTTACTAAGATTTTCCACTCGGTACTCGATTCAAGTGTGTGAAATGACTAACAACTACTTGACAGAATTTAAACTAAGCTATGAAAGCACCTAAAACAAAGCAGGCAGAATTATTCTAGAAAGCGAATTAAATTTAATCTAAGAAAGCAATAAAATTAATCTAAGAAAGCGATTAAGATTATTCTAAGAAAGCAGATTTAAAATGAGACAGAAGAGACAGGAAGAAAAGAATAAAGGTTGGACAAGATTCAGATGAAACACAGTTAAACTTCCATTTTAATACACAGATCTTAGCTTGGGATAATCCTTCAGTTAGCTAACTCTCATGCTCTCTATACCATGTTCCCTTTAACAGACAGGTACTTACAGTAAGAGGTTACATGCTCTTAAGACAGCAAAATCTAAGATACCATAGACTCACAACTGCCCTCACACGGCCGTGTGGAGGCATGTTATTCATCTGTGGTGGACAAGCAACACCTGACAAATCATTTATTGAAGTGGCAAGTACCGCTATCATTCCCCCATGTCACACCCGAAGATTCAAATCAAACCCTGAACTATCCCTTAACTCTCAATTCTAGTAGCAGTTACCCAACTCTCAACACAACCGAGTGACCTCTAACAAAAGCATTTAAAAGAAAGCGATAAAGAAAACATTTAAAATCCTATCACTCGGAGGTTTTTGAAAGTCTGACCCTGGTGGTAAAAGAAACCCCCCAGTCAGAATGACCAGATGTGGATCAAGAATTCCCTATTCTCGGTGAACCGCTCGCAGTGTTCACTTCTCGTCGGGTGGTTATGAGATACAAACTAATGAAACGAACTAATAAAATTAGTTCGTTCCGGATGCACTCACTCAGGACTCAAAAATAGACTTTGGCAGAAGAAGATAGCAGTTGAAAGAATACTCAACCCTACCTTAGAAGATAACCAAGGCCCGAATGTGGTTCCTCTAGTATTATCTATTACACCTTACCGGAATCCAAGTGGAATCTGACCCAGTGCAATATTTAATACAAGATTTCCAACAAACATCAGTTTTGGAAAATAATAAATCTGAAAATCATTCCCTATCAGGTACTAGACTCTCAATTAAAACACAGATCCTTTCAGTCTAGGTGAGACCTAATCGCTGACTCTGCTTCTAATTTCCCAAAATCAACCCCCAGTCGGATATGAATTACTCATAACTGTTGAATTTATCCCCTACTCAGATCCGGATTTTATAAAGGAATTTTTGTTGGAAATTTAATATGAAACATCTGATTTAAATCAAGACTTCTATGTCCAAGGGAAGGATCCCAAAATAATATGACCACACTATCTACATAGTAATATCATGCATAAATTTATAGAGAAGTGTAAAATAAAATAACCCAAAATATAAGGTGGGTTTAGACAGAATGTGAAACACAGAGATGAAATAGCCGGAGATGAGAAGAATTTATTTGGCTAAAAAGATGACAAGAATAATCAGGGTAATCCGGACTGCAAACATCTGCTATCCAGGTCCTGATCATTTCAGGTGGGATGATTTTTAGACAGTGGAATGCCTCAAATGACAGTTGTCGCCGTCATCTCAGACTCCACTATCTGTGAATTTGGATAAAAACCCACATGTTCTATTACTGCAATAATCATTAGATGACATTGGCATATATCATCTAACATTACTACAGCTCCAGATTCAGGTTTGAAATTAAAATAAAGAAAAGAAAACTGTATCCGGATGGGAGTCAGCTGAGCAGCTATTATAATCCCGGAGGGACGAACCGCCAAGGCTTCCACCGACCACTATCCGGACCATGCAAAATAACAACTGGTAATTAATATACAGATCACGAGCTAGTTATCCGTGTGGGAATACCCGCCAACATTAATCTGATATATTCCTTACTAGCTGTTTCACACATCACGGAAAAGACAGAATAAAATAAAAGAAAATATTTTTGGGTCATCTTGCATGAGAGACATTGGTTTCTCATGCAAGGGTATGGAATTAAATCCATAATTACTCTTCATGTCTAAATAATCGCTCATTCCATAATTAATTAATTAACTACAGTCCGGATTATATACTTAGATCATTAGAGTTTAATCATTTGTAGAAGAATCTTTTAATGGGAATTTGAACAAAGTTCTTTATATCAAATTAATCATGGGTTGAGATCATTGGATTTCAACCTCAAAATATTAATATAAAGGTTCAATTAATTAATGAAGTGAGATGAAGAATGAAAACTTGGCAAAAAGGTGCCACCTTGTCGCGATGCAGAGTTCATGTCGCGGAGCGTGGCTCCGCGACAAAGGTTTCGCGACAAAAGGGGTGGGAAATAAGAGGAATGGAATTTTGAAAACTTAGGGTTTGCTTTGTCGCTAAGTAAAGAAGCTTTTGTCGCGGAACGTGGTTCCGCGACAAGGGCATAGCGACAAAAAGGTTGAAATTTGGACAAGGCATAATTCTTGTCGCGGAACAAGAGGTTTTGGCGCGGAACGTGGTTCCGCGACAAGGTTGCTTCGCGACAAAGCCCTTCCAGAATAAAATCACAAGTATTTGGGTCCTTGGTCGCTAATCAAGATTTTGTCGCAGAACGTGGTTCCGCGCCAAGGGGTGTTTCGCGACCAAGGGTTTTAAAGTAATGGTCAACAAATGTTCTTTGGCACCTTTGTCGCCAAAGCACCATTTTGTCGCGGAACGTGGTTCCGCGACAAGAGTTGTTCCGCGACAAAAGTGTGTCCAGTACACATGTCTGAAAAGTAAAGTGGAACAGTGGCATGCATTATGTGTGATCTCACCCATTTCAGATTCAAAAGCTAAACTAAGCTCAAAATAACAAAACAGAATTTGAATCTAGCTAGAACATGCTTGAACATAAAAGAAACAAAACAAACTTAAAACTTAAGAAACCCTAATCTGAGCTTGATCACCCATAAGCATGCAACATTATCCCAAGAAAAAGTCACCAAGCAGTGACATTAAAATGCAAAACGAGGGTCAAATGACCCAAGGAAAACGAAAACAGTAAGATCCATGGGGTGTGAGACCCATTTCATGATTTTGGGACACAAATGGAGAATGTTTTCCCATATTATTAAACGGTGCTGTTCATACCCATGGTTTGGGTACCACAAACCCTTAAACAAAAGTTTAGGACAAGAACAAGGTGTAAAACTGGCTATCTAACCCAAGTGCAGTAAACTACTTCTAACTAGTGCATAAATTAAATAATATAAAAAAATCTAACTAAACTACCCTAAACTAAACTAACTACTGAACTTCCCACTTGTCTCCAAGAGTGAGTATTTTCTCTAAAATTCTTCCCCTCTTTTAGCTCAAAGGAAACACCTCATATTTATAGAGGGGAAACCCTAAGCTCATGGGCCTTGATTTGAGCCCACTGTGTCTCAAGACATCACACACATCACAGCTTTGTCTCGGAGCACCAAGTTTGGTCGCGGAACACACTGCATGTGGCAAAGCTTCTCGACTGGGTCTTGTGTCTCTAAAAATGTATCTTGGTCGCGGAATGGACCTTTGTCGCGGAACAGCGCATCGCGACAAGGGTATCGCGCCAGAGGGCTTTGGCTGGTCTTCTTCATCTGAGCTTGCTTGGTCGCGGAGCGTTCCTTTGTCGCGGAACCATGCATCGCGACAAAGGGCTTCCTCGCCAAAGGTTTTCCTGGGCCTGCTGGATTGGGCCAGATGGGCCGAAAATATTCTTTTTGTGGGCTTTTCTATCTTTTTCCCATCTTTTTGTTTCCTTTTCTTTTTCTCATGTTTTTGGATTTTTCTAACATAAATATGTAATAAAATTACATATTTATGCCTTTTTCACACCAGCTTATTATTTCTACAATTATGCATAAATTAGTCCAATTCGACTGCTTTCTTACTTAATGTAAGACCGGAATGCGATCAAATGCCCGTTTAAGACACGGAAATGGATTGAAAATAATGGTCATTTCTGGCCATTATCATGCATGCAGTGTTGATAGGGAAAGAACCTATCATCCATCAGCGGTCGAAACAAGACCGCCCTAACTAAATCACCCAGATTCTGTTTATGCGATGTGGACGCCATCACAGTAGATAGAGGGGGTAAGAGATGAGCCCACAGGGAATTCGACTCGTTGCCCAGGAGGTCTTCCAAGAGCAAAATACAATCTGAACCAAACCTCCAGAAACCATATGGGGCCGCTTATACTGGTGGATGAGACTACTCCAGCTCTAGTCCTCTCAACAAACTTGTTGATTCCCTTGTATAAATCGGCCAAAAATAAAGTGCCCAGGGCCACACGCTTTCCTGAGGCTAGAAGACATGCTAAATCGGTGTGATGGTAAAGAATACATTTGCTGCCTGAACAAAAGATGTACTTGTTTAGCCAACACAACAAGAAGGCAGCATGTTCATTGACGGAAACTGGTGAACCTAGCCCGCCTTTATTTGCATCAATGAACCATCCATATGGGACACCACTCTTGTCCCCCCTAGCATGAATAGTATGTGAAGGAGCATCATGGATAGCGGAAACATCTTGCCCAGCGACGGGAAGTCGAGCAAGCAGCGCTACATCTAGTAAGGTGGGACTCATCATACCATGAGGGAATAAAAAACCATTTATTGATGAGTCCCAGAAACACATCATAGTAGTAAGGAAGCCTTCCCTGACCTCAACATCTTGCGTAGAAGACTTAATAGCTTCATAGATACCTTGCTCACGCCATTGCCTTTCTGCAAATGGAAGAACCCTCTCATACCACTCTCCATATGCTTTTATATCCGGGGGTAAAGATTTGATTCGCGCCCTCAGACATTCCAGCTTAAGCGACTTCTCATGAGCTAAGATCCTCTTGGCACGATCTAGCAGAGAGTTAGGTGCATCTCCTGCATCTGTAGGAGTAAGGAAAAACGGTCTGAGGATCTGCACTGTTGAGCCCGAACATTGTAAATGTGGATCTAGTGGAGTGTTGCCCACTAAAGACAATTCAGTAGCTGACTTCTTGGGGGCCACATCAATGAGGAAAGGGAAAACCGAATCGGACATAGTGTTAGTCATACCTGCAAATTCATCCCAACAAGACATGCCTTAGGATTTGATTATGTAATGTATATGTATACGTATACAGTAAAGCATAATTAAACCATGTGGTATTATCATGAAAGGAGCCAATTCAAGAAACACGTATAGTTCATTTCTTGATAATGCAAAATGGCTTGTATCTATACCGTGCTTATATATCAATTTTCCATCATTTGGAACCTGAAGCAATTCGCCAATTAATGGCAATTCCACAAACATAATATGTTAAAAACATTAAAGAAACACAAGGCCTACATCACTGATGAACAAACAAACATATTTAAAGGCTTTACCCTAAAATGCAATTCTAAGTTTAAGTTTCCAAATACCGGCCAGATCAGGGAATCGTCACTGCTAATTTACAGTCCAAAAATAGCTCTTTGTTACAAAATCCTGCTACTATACCTATGACAGAAAATTTTATATACAATTGGCCGATGGTTTTGCAATTATCAAGGTGCCATTCAAGAAGACAAAAGGAAAATGGAATTCTGTAGAATACATTATTCACACCAACTGTGGTATGGAAGGATGATGTAATAGCAGTGAACAAGTCAACACCTTTAACATTTAACTTGTCATTCAGTTGTTTATTGGTAATAGATTAATAAACAATGAACAGATCAAAGTCTTTGGCAGCACTAGTATTTTTCAAATTAAAGTAGTGTGTACTACTTTAAATCACTTACCAACATTGATTTGAAAAATACATATGAATGATTGGGGAATTGATGCGTGATTAACAGAAAAAATTGCCATTGATTGATTAACATTAACCATCTATTGAGGACTAACATTTTAGGGGATATTTGATTTGAAGTGACCACCAACTGGTCATAATTCAGCAACAAGTGCATACATGAATTTATATGGCTTTGAATTTTGACAGGGTTGTCATTCGTTCAATTGTGAATGCTTGAATCCCTTGAATTTTAGGGACCACTAACATCATCCCTTGAATTGTTCATTGGTTTCAAGTGCATTCACAAGGTCATAATTCAGTAACAAGTACGGACATGAATTTTGACAAGGGATTCATTCATTTGGTAAACCAGTGGGAAACGAATGGAATTACCTGTTAGTGACTTAGTCCATGAAGCTACAAGCTGATTCTATGATTGCAAAGCCAATTTAAATTTATATGGCCTTGAAGTGAAATATCACCAGTCTTATTATGGTCCATGAGAATTTAAATTAGTTCTGTATAGAACTAATTTGCACTAGTTCTGTATTGTGGCCATCATAGTCCATGAGCAAACTTAATCCAGGATATTGTGGCCAAATTATTCAATAATATGGCTGTGAAGCAAGTCATCACCTAACTAAGAATTTGCAGAAGATAAAAGCACAAGAAGATAATTGTTCATACCTGGAAGTAGTAATGGCAAAAATTGCAAATTGGCAGGGGGCGACACTCAATGATTATGGCCCCGACAACGGTCGAACAACAATGGAGAGGGCCGGAGGAATTTCTGCAGTGAATGAATATAGGTTGGTAAATTGGACTCTCAACAATTTTTCTGCAATAGTTAATCCTAGTCCCAGATTTGTTCTTAACAACAATAGGAAAAGGCCGGAAGGAGTTTTTACAACGAAAGTACCAACCTGTAAAAAAGAAGCTCGGGAATAGGATTCTCAGGTCAGGGGCGGTTTCGAATAGAGATGTAAACAAGGAAACATAGGCCTGCATCCAACACCATTGTCTATGAGCAATCAAAGTTCATTGAAAAACTTCCCCCCAAAAATCGATTATTGTGAGGATCCTGGCCTGTTGGAGAAAAGAACAAATAGAAGGAAAGAGTCAGAAAATATTACCTGTGCAGTTTGGAAAAGGCGACTCTCGAAGATAACTCAAGGACCAAGGAGTGCGAGAGGAATCGAAGACGACGGGAGAGAACGGAAAAATGTTTTTCTTTTCGTCGGATATGGGGTTTATATAGAGCCTAAGGTTTTGAAAAGAACCGCAAAAAGAGGAAGAATTTTTTCAATTGAAGGCTGGCTGGACTGTCGATTGATGAAAGAAATTAACGATCGACGGGTTAAAGGAGTAGAACACTAACCTTATCCGTCGATGGGTAGAGTCGATGGATAGCCAAAGGGGTCAAGGAGTGATGAGTTGCTATCGATGGGTGGCTTGTTGTCGACGGGTGAAAGAGAGACCCGGGCTGTCGATGGATAGTTTATAAGGAATGATGCTATCGATGGTGAAGGAGCCAAAGGAGGTCTGTCGACGAGTAGTCTGTCGATGGCTTCATTGTTTAGGGGTATGGTGTGATCGATCGATGGAGGAGTATTGTCTTTGACGGTTAAGGAAAGAAAAGGGTTGGGCTGTCGACAGGTCCTTGCTGAATCGATAAGACAAATTGGTTAAGCTATGGCAAAGGGCCAGTAAGTAAAGATCAAGGGAAAACTAGGGCCCGGTACCCATGGACAAAATATAATAAGAGTCAAAGCCCGGTACCCATGGACAAAATATAATAAGAGTCAAAGCCCCTTCATTTCAAATATTGTATTTTAGGCCTTATGTAATAACTTGGTAAATTACATACCAAGAACTTGGTAAAGCACATACCAATAACTTGGTAAACACCATAAGATAATCGTGGTAAAGCACATACGAAAAACTTGGTAAAGCACATATAGTATATGTGGAATAACTTGGTAAACATCATAAGATATTTGTGGTAAAACGCATACCAATAACCTGGTAAACACCATAAGATATTTGTGGTAAAGCACATACCAAGACTTAGTAAATACCATATGGTATATGTGAAATAACTTGGTAAACACCATAACATATTTGTGGTAAAGTACATACCAAAAACTTGATAAATACCATATGGTATATGTGGTAAACCACGTACCAGTAACTTGGTAAGTACTAATATATGGTAGCTATGGTAAAACACACACTAATACAGTGGTAAACCACATATCATTAACCTGGTAAATACCATATAGTAACTAGGTAAGACACATACAAATAGCGTGGTAAACTAAGTCAAACATATGATGGGGTGTAAAGTGTAATAAAATTGGAATGGGGCCTAAAAAATAAAAATTTTCTTTCAAAAGGGAACAGACCCTAATTTACCGAAAGATCAATTTAACAAGGGTATCGACGGATTGGCAATGAAAGTCAAATTTTGATCCAATTGTTAATTAGCACCAAGGGCCCATCAACGGTGGTTGGTCATTTTATCATGATATTTTGTCAGCCATAATGAAGGAAGTAGCTTCAACTAAATAGTTAAGAAAATTTTCACTCACTTGATGCTTGAACAGAAGTGAGTTGCCCAAAAATTATTCAAAATATTCAAAAAAAAATATTAAAAGGTTTTTGCTTTTGAATATTTGAATAGGGGGGCAAATGTTATCACCAAAAAAAAAATTAAAATAATTGATGGTGAAAAATTTTAAAAAATAAAAAATAGTAAGTTGGCCCGGAACAAAGATGGAACTCATGAGCCATACTAATTGAAGGAACAAATGAAACAGTGACCAGTGCCGAGTGATAGATCAATAGTAAAATTTAAGACCAAGAGCCAGCCAATGGGTGAGAAATACAAAATGGTCAAGTTTAAGACCCCAATGGACCTCAGGGTGAAGAGTGCATAGTAATCGATCCATCTATAAAATGTTTACTAAAGCCTTGTACCTCATTCAGGGGCTGTGCCAAGGGATGGATCAATAGCAAAATGGAAATTGGTCGACCAATCACTACAAGACGGTTACTAGATGGCCTAGTTAGTTTAGAGGGTGTCACTACAAGAAGGTTACTAGAGGGCCTAGTACGCTTAGAGTGAGGGTGGTGGACCATGAGCAGGTGATGGATCAGTTGTCGACACGAATATCTACAAGGCGGTTACTAGAAGGCCTAGGTCATGAGGCGAGCGGTTATCTTGAAGAAGTTACATCACCACTTATAAATACCGAGCAGGGGAGCAGAGGCAGGGGACACAATCAACACCAAGCAGAAGCTTCTCTTTTATTTTATCCTAGTTTTAGCATTAGCATAGTTCGTAGTTCATAGTTTGTAGTTCGTAATCGTTAGATAGTTCCAGTTCTTGTAATTGACAGTGGGCAAGGAACCAGTTTCCTGTTCATTGTTCTTAACTTTTTTGACGGCGCAATCCAACAAAAGAGTTTTTATTCAAATTCTATCGTCTTAGCCTGCAAGAGGCTTACTATTTGTTGTTATCCGATTTTACGCGATAACAAACCTATAACATGTATACATGCTAAAATTTAAGCTAATCCGATCCCATTAGAAAAGAACTAAAGAGTAATAAGATAAAATAAAAAGACAAAGAATCTATATACAAGCATAGATAGCTAAAATGAATACAAACTAAGGGATGTATACAAGTATTATGCACAACTTAATTCACACCAAAATATACGAAGAATAACTCATTTTATACCTATTTACACTAAAAATTACAAGAAATGTCATAAACTATTTTTATTTACAAAATCTTATTTTTCTATCAAAAATTGATTATTTGCTATCAAATGTGATCAAAATTGGCCCAAAAGTTTTAAAATGGGGGCCGAAAATAGACGAAGAATACGGTCAATTTTGGACCGTATCATTAATGCTCCACAAATTCACCCCCTTCTTTGAAATGCCTCCGACATCGATGATTTCCAAAGCCAATTCCTTCTTCATTTGGATGAGGAACAAAGTTTCCAATACATTCCCATTGAACCCTCATCGTTTGTGTTATTGGTTACATATATATATGCTTGTTTTGAAGGAAGTCGCTATTGGGATATCTAATTTTGAACCTAATATTTAATGACATTGTAATGGAAATATGTAATACACCTAATTAGGATTTTTCATGTTTGTAATGGGAATATGATAAACATTGAATACATCTTGCTCGTAGATGTGACAAACTGAAGTGGACGGTAGAAACCAAATAGAAAATATATATATAATGCGCAGAATGACAGAAGTAGCATATATCTAAAAAGTTCGTAAGGGTTGTAAAAGACGGATTTATAAAAAACAAAAAGAAAAAATGATATTTTTGGCAATTTTACCCCTTCCAAGTGATTAAATATTTTTACGTTAGCTAATTGACTTCAATTAGTGAATTAGGACGGATTTGATTTTAATTAGCCAAACTATAAGGACACAAAAATTAGTAGAGAATGAATCTGGGGTAAAACGAAAAGAAAAATGGCATTTTTGGCAATTAAACTCTCAATACTAAATGAAAAAAAAAATGCTAGTAATAGTATTATATAAGAAATCGAAAATTTTACAAGAATACATCCATCCGTTGGTGCCCAACTTATAACTTGGCTTTAAATTTACAATCGGGCGTGGAAATCGTACTATTACTAATAAAGAGCTTCATAACACAAGTGGATGAGATTTTGGGGTGAATAGTAACAAAGAGTATCCGGACCTTGCCCTTGATTCTTACATAATTCTGCAAGGGCACTACCCCAGAAATGATGTCCGAAAGGAAGGTAGCATTAGAGATGAGGCGATCCGCCAAGAGCGTTACGGTTATGTTGAAGGTGGTAGTATGGCGACTGCGAATCCTGTTGGGAGCGAGGGGGACCAACCCGACTTCGGTGCCTCTATACCCGATGTAGGATGTGGTGTTGGAGTACTTGAAACTCACCCTGTTGGGGTTCTTTATGGACATGCCGATGTCCAGTGTGGCGTTGAACAACACCTTCAACTGGGCATTGGTTTGTAGGGATACGTCCAGGTCGCTTAGACTAATGTAGTTGATGGTTATCCGAGGACGCCTTACCCGGAACACGGTGAGCCCCAGGATTAGGATCACTATACCAAAAACAAGGGTTCCTGCCGAAACCCACAAGCAAATCCGTTTTCCGTTCGAGCTTTTCATGCACCCCAAGTCGCGGTCGCGGTCTGGTTCTGAACCGTTGCGCAACGCCATCTCCATGTCTGTTCCTTGTCCGTTTACATGTGTGTAATGAAGGACCTCCTGTTGAGTGCCGGCCATATATGTTTGTTGTGTTGAAAAGAAAATCCTAACAAATGTGTAATTTGTTTGCCGAAATAATGGAGTATTATAGGAGAGGGGGTTGTGGTTTTATTGCCATAGGGAATTGCTTTTAGCTATATTATTGCATGTTATTTTTTACATCTCCTGTAAACTAGTATATATGAAGGGCATAAGTGAAAGGAGATAAATTGGTGATGTTTACCACTATATAACGAACAAATAAAATTAATGAAAAAGGATGAGCCAATCAATACTTGGGATTCGAATTAGGGTTGGAAAATTTAGGGGCTAGTGCTACGATTTTTTGGCTTCCAAGATTAATTCTCGAAAATCTGGTGGGCATTGAAAGATTGCTTCTCCAAAAGCATAAATAATATATTGCTATTGCTACCATTGAATCGCCTATAGTATTAATTTATTGCTATTAAGTAGTGAGCCGTGTCTAATTAATTATTTTG
Organism: Hygrophila difformis; assembly: GCA_030278955.1. Classification (NCBI taxonomy): domain Eukaryota; kingdom Viridiplantae; phylum Streptophyta; class Magnoliopsida; order Lamiales; family Acanthaceae; genus Hygrophila; species Hygrophila difformis. Next base: position 89,428 of record JAOANR010000222.1, read on the forward strand.
GAACTTCGTGCCTACGTTCTCCCCGAAGCTATGTATCTATATTTTGGTTGCCATTAATCATATTTTAATTTACAAATTTTATTTAATAATTAGTTTGAATAGTTATAAATTTGTAGCTGTTTAAGTAAAGTCTTACATTCAACCCTGTTGAATGCGTACAAGTGCTTCAAGAAGTCTACTCCTAAATTTACAGGTAACTCGAAAATTAACTTGAACCATAAAAGAAGACTAAAAGGTTCATTTGGTTCCTAAAAAATAACGACTTTAATTTACCAACGTTGGCAGGGTCTGTACATTCTAATAATACTTCATTGGCAATTAAGTTACTGTGCAAACAAAGTAACATAACATACTTGCAGGTAATGAATAATGCCGGCGTAGGAAAAATTGATGGTGTTGAATAAGTTTTCATTAATCAGTGGGAGACATCACTTAGGGCGTATAAATCACTTCATGAATACCTATTATTTTTCCACCCGGACAACATTTTTGCATGTGCAGATCAGCAACCTAGCCACTTCCCTTCCCTCCTTCACAAAAGAAAATGTTTGTTCATAGATTTTAAATGGGTTTTAAATGATATCCACAAATATAGTATATAATTTGTTCATTTCATTTTTCCGAACAAGTTTTCCAATATTACCCTCTTTGTACTATTAGAAACTATAAATTACACTACCTCCATTCCTATATAAATGCACGTTTGGGATTTTGACACTGTTAACTAAATAACTTTGATTCAACTTTTTAATATAGTTATATAAGATAAAATATAGTCAAACGGGATCTTATTGGATTAGTCTAATTGCATGAATTCAGAATACAAATATTCGTAATTTTTAGTTGTATGTCATTTGAATTATTAAGGATTAAAAATGTGTATTAAATTGGATGAAATGTTGGTCCGTAGCATTTAAAAGGATCGGGGAAGTATATTTAAAGAGCAATACTTAATGGGTTATATTATTGGAGGAGTTAGGGTGCTACACTAATTTGTTAGTACATCAAGACGTTTAATCTTAACCATTAAAATAATCCAATAGTTGCAATTTAAAAAGGATAAAATTTTCAAAATAAAAGATATGTCTACTTTATTAATATGATAAGTAAGAAATCAATTCTTAACATTTTATTAATTTGTCTCCTTAAATAAATATTGACATAAAATAAGAATAGTTTGAAAATTTTGCTACAGATTGCCTTCTATTTAAACAAGAAAACATTAATTTTAACAAATGTATTTAACAATTACGTTGCAAAATCATAAGTAGATAAATAATACTCCATCCGTCCCGCGAAAGTTGATGCGTATTCCTTTTTGAGCTGTCCCACGAAATTTGACACGTTTCCCTTTCTAGGTAAATTAAATTAATATAAATATAATTAGAATCTTAATGGTTTCTAAAACCCATTAAAAATAATTACTTTAACTATTCTGCACAACTCCCAATACACTTTTATTTTTCTATACAAATCCCTTACATTTCTTTAATTCTCCATATCTCAAAATAGGTACAAATAAAAATTATATAAAATATATATTCTAAAACTAGACACCTAGACGATTCTAACAAGACCACACTTGAATATTTTTTTCTAATTAAATTATTACCATAATATTAAGTCAAAGTTAAACAATAAGAAAAGTGAAAATTCATTAAAATTTTAAACACAAATACCCACGACACTTTAACCATTAAACCCCACTACATAAATTACCGTGCCCAAAAGAAACGCGTCAACTTTCGCGAGACGGAGGGAGTATAACACCCCCGTAAAAAATTTAAATAGAAATTTAAATTTTAATAAATAAATATTCCTAAATTTCTCGTAAATAAAATTTTTAGAAGATGAAAGGAAATAACAATTATTTTCGAAGTATAAATCAATTTAAATCGATCTTAGTTGAGAACCAAATTTAAGGAATTAAAAACTTATAAGTCCGAGACCATTAAATTAGCGCATAAGTATTCATTTATAAATTATCAAGAATTTATTTAAGTCACTCAATTTATATATACGAGTTGGATTAAACATTGCCAAAAACAAATTAAGTTAAATCGAATTATCCGACGAGGTACCGGATAGAAATATAATTTATGGCCAAAATAGACAAGCTTATGAACTGTGGGATTCTAAATAAAAATATTATTGGACATGAACTGGGTTATCAAACTTAGTCAACGTGATTTAAATATAAACACTTAGGCTAATAATTTATGGGATTTACAGCCGACCCGAATGGTAATTAGCAGATTGTGTCAACTTAAAGGATTCAAAGACCTGGACAATTTTTGCTAGAGAAATAAATAATTAAAGTCTATTAAATAAAAGTATGAGTATAAGATAATTGAAAACTAATTATTAAGCGAGTTAAATCCATTGATTTATTTATACGCGATTGGATAAAATATTAATACACTTGATTATTGTGACAATGAAATCCACTGCTAGGTAATTTAAAGCCATTAATCAACTAAACTATATTACGATGTTAAAACTAAATATTACATTAAAATATTATTAATTAAGTCCATAACGAATAAGAATTTAAAATCCAAAAATTGCGAAATGGGCAAACGTCAGGAATTTTTGAGTTAATGTTGCATTAAATAATTCCAGACTCAAATGATGTTAAAATTCAATTACTAAGATTAAATTAAAAATGTTTAGCCAATTAAAATTACAAGTGATCGATTAGTGATTAATTGTCTGGATTGAAGAATTTCAAGTTTTGAATCATTTTGCTAACGGTGGCCAATTAATAGATGGATAATCCATTAAATAACATTAAATATGAATTAGGCTTTAAAATTAAGTTCTTGTAATTAAGTTAAAACACTTAACCCATTTAATTATCGGGAATTGCTCGACCGTTAATTTGCGAATGTCCCGGAGTCCCAAATTATCACTAACTATACCGGATAATTAAATTATTAAATCCACAACTTAAATTAATTAATCAATTAAGTCCATAATTGTGTATTTTTAAATTGGGCCAGATCCATTAAATAAATTAGAAAGTGAATTAATTGGACCCAAGGCCCAAGCCCAACCCAATCACAAAACCCTAAGCCCAACTCACCCTGGTCCAACGCTGACCTAAACCTAACCCTAAAGTGCACTGCCGCCGCCGCCGCAACCTCCGGCACCGACATCGCTGGAGCTCCGCCGGTGACACCACCTCCGCCACTGGAAACCTCCCAATAAACCCCAAATCCAAATTTCTCCACCACCCGCAACACTCCTCCACCCGCAGCCGCACCACCACCATCTCGGCCGCCACCTCCCCACTCGGTCAACACCACCACCGGCGGCCTGCATTCCATTTCTTCCCTTTTTTCATTTCCGGCCGTCTCCCACCCCAAATCCGCCTCCGGCGACCACCGAGCAACCACCTCCACCCAAATCCGAGCCACCACCGCGGCTCCACCATCTCTTCCATTTCCTTCCACCTCCCCCCCCCCCCCCCCCCCAAAGTCGCACCACCGTCTCACCACCACGATAACCGCCTCCGCCGCTACAGATCCCACGCCCCACCACCATTTAAAACTCCTCCAATCCTCCAAAAACCAACAAAATCAAACACAAAACCAAAATAGAAAAAAAAAAAAAAAAGAATGAGATCCGAGTGAGGGAGGGAGAAGGAGAGCCGTGAGAGGAGGAGGAACCCGCCGCCTGTCGCCGCACCACCGGCCACGTCCCCGCCCGCCTGCAACCGCCGCCGTCTCGTCCCGGCAGGCGCGCTGAGTACCGCAACAGGAGGGGCTCGAGGATGGGAGGATTGGACATGGAATTGATGGAGATGAGAGGGGGCGGGTATAGAGGAGGGAGGATGAAGAAAAACCAAGGGGTTGAAGGGGTGAGGGCTGCGGGTATAAAGGGGAAGAAGCAGAGGAGATGGGACGAGCAGTGAGCTTGATTTTGGGAAAGGCTGCAACAAGTTTTTATCTGTGGGATTAAACAGGGTAAATGAAGGAGAGATTGATCTGTCCAGTTAAAAAGAGAATGTGCATTTGTCTATATAAACCATCCCCCCTAAAGCCCTAAGTCACGCCCCCATCTTTAAATTTTCTTGCAAATTTAGACCCCTCCTTCCCCATTCACTAATTCGCACTCCATACCAATTTCATATACAGCTGTTTCTTCTTCTCCTTCTTTTGTTTTCTTTCATCGCGGTGATTTTGTTGCTGTTTATTAATTCCACCGATGGATTATTAGCAACCGGTCTAGTAGAAGTATTCCCGGTAAAGAATTTTGGTTATTATTTTAGATATTATTTTAATGACATAACCATTATAGCATATAGAATTAATATTAGAATATTTTTGCGTAGCTGTAAAGGATTATCTGCTCGTAGCCTGTGCGTGTGTCCTACGCATTCCATCTTTGGTGACAGTAAGTAGATTTTTACAATTTGGAGTAAACCCAAATTATTTAGCTTAAGCATAAATTTTAACAAACTGTTTTATTATTTTTAAATTTATGCTTATAGCTCCCTACTGCTTTTGGATTATTGGTATGCTCTTTTATTGTGCTTTACAATTCCTGCAATTATCTACAAGGTCCTACGGATTTTGAGCTCATTGTTACGGGTGGTTTCTGAGTACTGGGTCGGATCACCTCCACCGGTTATAAGCAGTTCAAAGCTACCCGGGGCCTTAGACCCCCGGTTGTAAGCACTTCAAAGCTACCTGGGGACGTTGGCACGATACCACCTACCAGAGTCCTTGTGATCTGAGGAAATTTCTTACCTCCCCCATACCCTTGAGTGTGTGTGGGACTTGAGCCCGACAAAACAGGGACCCCACCTTCGTGTAGGACTAGAGCCCTAGAGCGGAACCCCACGTCACGGTGGCTGAGATACTTACATCTCGGTAACGCATATTGTTATATTATATGTTCCCAAGATATAGAATAATATTTCGTGTATGTATAAATTATTTTCGTTTTAGCATACCATTACCATAACTGTTGTTTATAGATTATTTCTGCAACCCTATCTCCTCCGGGAGTAAACGTCTACTTACTCAGCGATTGTTTTCGCTGACTCTACACTTGTCACCATTTCCTTTCAGGTTTCAGATCTGCAAGGTTCGATAGAGCATATTTTGCACGGGCACGGTATGGGGTATTATTTATACGAACATGTATTTTTAAATGCTCCATGGGATGAAAACATATTACTTGGCATAGATAAAAATTTTAGAGGCAAAAATAATTTTTATGAAGTATTGGAAATTAATTATCGAGCATAAACAAATGTTTGGGATTTATCCCGTTTGTGCAAAACCTTGTGCCCTACTGTTTAAACAGTGCATTTTGCGTTTAACAGTGTTATTTTTTTAATGCGAGTTTGACAACCCCTTTCTATAATATTTTTCAAGTGCGAGGTACAACCTCTTTTAAAATAAAATTTTCATGGATTTATTCCATTTCTATCATTGAGTTCATTTGCGGAATGCGTTCCTCCGTTTGGTTACGCTATACGAAACATTTTTAAGCTTATTTTATACTTTTACAGTATTATAAGCTTCTTTGCGAATTATATGCTAGCTTGTCCGGAACGTGGTTAGCATATACATTTAGCTGCAGTTTTTATTCTAGCCTTAGCGTATTTCGGGCGGTCCGTAATACGTGGCGGTAGCACCCCACCCCTTTTCCCGCACTTTGCTTCTGCTGTTTCCTTCAGGGAAAATGGCGGTGTTACAAATAATTGCTTAATTTTTCATTCGCTGAAAACCTCTTCGCAAGTTGCTAAATTGTTCTTGGTATGTAGTTGAATTACTTTTGACAAGCCACTGAATTGTTCTTGATTTTTATTCATCATTACCAGTCGTCTTTCTCTTGTTCCTCATAATCTGCTATTTTTATTTGAAATTTCTAAAATTTGATAATATACTTTGATTCCTTGAATTGTGTGGAAAGATTTTCATATATAGAACGTCCAAATTCGAGTTCATTTGAGAAAGTTAGAGCCATTTGAAGTTTGTCACATAAGCTTTGTTGCATAGGCTATGTCGCTGTAATGTATAAACCATGTCGCTGAATTGCATAGCCACAGTCGCTGAAATGCAAAGGCTGTGTTTCTTAAAATCGTAATGAACGTAAAATGGATATAATTATCTCAAATGAACTTGGATTTTGACGTCTTTTATATGAAAATCTACATACTCGATGCACGGAATCTGAATAACCAATCAAATTTTAGAAATTTAAATATATAAATAACAAATTTCCAAAAGAAATGATATCTTATGCTCGTTTTTTTGAAAACATGCTATTTTTTTTTTGCGAAATTTATAAATTTTGTTAGGATATCTAGATTCATGGTATCGCGTAGATAGATTTTCATATGAAGAACGTACAAATCCGTGTTCATTTGAGAATGTTAGAGCCATTTGAATTTTGTCATATAGGCTTTATTGTATAGGCTATGTCGTTGAAATGCATAGACCATGTCACTGAATTTTAAAGATTCTGTAGCTGAATTACAATGCTTCCGTCACTGAATTGCATAGCCACCGTCACTGGAATGCAAATGATGCGTTTCTTTAAATCGCAATAAATTTCAAATGGCTATAACTTTATTAAATGAACTCGGATTTTGACGTTATTTATATGAAAATCTACCCATTCAATGCAAGGAATCTAAATAACCTATCAACTTTTAGAAATTTCCAATATATAAATAACTGATATTTACAAGAAAAGATATCTTATGCTCATTGTTTTAAAAACATGCTATTTTTTTATTCAAAATTCCTAAAAATCTGAGGATATTTAGATTTCTTGCATCGAGTATATAGATTTTCATATAAAAAACATAAAAATCCCGTTTGAGAAAGTTAGAGTCATTTGAAGCTTGTCACAAAAACTTTGTTGTATAGGCTATGTCGTTGAAATGCATAGACGATGTCGTTGAATTTTAAAACTTTCATCGCTGAATTACAAAGCTTCCGTCCCAGAATTGCATAGCCACCATCGCTGAAATGCATAGGCTGTGTTTTTTAAATCGCAACGAACTTCGCATGGCTCTAACTTTTTCTCAAATGAACTCGGATTTTGACGTTCTTTACGAAAATCTACCTACTCGATGCAAGAATTCTAATAACCTATCAAAATTAAGAAATTTCCAATGTATAAATAACATATTTTAAAATGAAAAGATATCTTATGCTCGTTGTTTTAAAAATATGCTATTTTTTTTTGAAATTTCTAAAATCTGTTAAGGTATTTAGATTCATTACATCGAATATATAGATTTTCATATAAAAAAATGTCCAAATCCGAGTTCATTTGAGAAAGTTAGAGTCATTTGAAGTTTGTCACATAAATTTTGTTGTATAGACTATGTTGCTGAAATGTATAGACCATGTCGTTGAATGTTAAAGCTTCTGTCGCTGCATTGCATAGCTACAATCACCGAAACGCAAAGAATGTATTTTTTAAAATCGCAATGAACTTTAAATGGCTATAACTTTCTCAAATGAACTCGGATTTTGACGTTCTTTATATGAAAATATACCTACTCGATAAAAGGAATCTAAATAACCTATAAAATTTTAAAAATTTAAAATAGATAAATAAAAAAATTTCAATATATTGATGTCGCTGAAATGAAACTATGTTGTTAAAATGAATATAATTTTGTCGCTTAATTCTTTCCCTTCATTTATCTCTATCTGCCTATTTGTTTGGTAGTTCTCCATTTAAAAAAAAATATTATTTCTAATAGGATAAATGGTGTAATGACTAAATTACCCTTATATTTAATCTTAACCATTGATATTAAAATATATCAATAGTTCAAATATAGTGTCTTGATGTACCATAACCACTCTTTTATAATATCGTTTGATATTTTAATCTATTCTAAAATATTCAATAATAACTATAATATACTAATAATATGTTTTCTACAGGATACTATGTGATTATGAGATCCCATGATTTGATTTTATGGTGACCCTTCAAATCAGCCCCAAGCCGCACACTCCCAGATCTGCCACCATCGTCATCATCATTTCTGTCTTCAATGCCGCCTGCTCGAACACCACCAGAAGCCGCAGCCGCCATCCTCACCTCCGCCTGTCACCATCTCCGCCCAGAAGCCTCGTGTAACACCCGAGGAAAAACAAATTCAAAATTGTTTTGAACTACGTCATGACTTGATCCCTTCACAGGGTACGTAGGCAGCTTAGAACTAATATCTAAGTTCAGTCACGAAATGAATCACAAAATACATCACGAATTAGATCGCAAGGACGATAGGAGGTGTTGGAACCAATTTAGACTAGGCTAAGTAGGACACGGAAATGTTGCGAGCGATAAGCCGGACTCGTAACCAGATTAAGGAGAAGATTCCAAAACGAAGATGACCCAGGGAATCGAGCTAACACGTAGAAAACCGATAGGGGAAAGCGAGGGAAGACACGACGGAACACGCGGATCGCCGAACCGGCCGGTCCGGCCGGCCCGCGCTGTCCGCGCGCCGCCGCGCGGCCACCGCGCAGCCAAGGGCGTCGCGACGCCAGGCCTGGCATGCGTGCTCCGCGCGACCATAGGGGTGGGTGCGCGCCACCTCCGCGCCAGAGGGGCTGAAGGTGTAATCTTTCCATTCGGGGGTGATTTTCTTGCCTAAATTACAATTCCCTTCGAGGGAAACCAAATTCCAGCCTTAAGGAAGGCTTAAGGGCGGCTGGGGAGCCTCAAAAGCCCTAATCCCACAGAAACCCATCCCCACCATACTTACAAACTCCCTCTCCAAGCCAAACTCTCCCGACGAAGCTTTCCGGCGAACATTCCGGCGATGACGAGGTGAACGGGACTGAGCCACGGCTTCATAGAACCTAGGTAAGTCTTAATATAGCGTTCCATCAGTCCATGAGTCTCCGAAACTCGAATTCTAACACTATTTCCTTACTACGATTTCACGTCGGAAAACGAACAAAAAGCGATCGGAGAAGTTGGCCGTTCGTCGTGACCCTAGGACGTCCGGAAACCCAATCCAGCGACCCTATCATCATTCTATGTAAGTTAAAACCTTACTCACAAATTTTCGTGGTTGTTTGTTGTTTAAATCTCAAGATATAGGCTTGTAACAAAAATCGGTTTAAATTTGTGCATATAGAGGCCCAACCTTTAGCAATTTATTTTAAACTAAATTTTTATGGGGAAGGGACTTGCACTTGCATGTTGCATATAGATTTAAATTTGTGCATATCTTAACTTTACCTGAAAAATGTCTAACTCTAACCTCCCTTGTTGACATTAGATGGCTGAACCGAACGCGAACATAACCAACCTGATGATGAAACTGACCAATGCATATCTCGAGTCCCAACAGCATGTCAATCACTTCAAAGCTCGAGTGGGGCATCTAGAGAGTAACGTGGACTATCTGAGAAATTTTAGGGAAGCTGACCATCATGAAATAACCCAACTCAAGGCCCAAGTCGCCGAACTCCAAACACTAGTGGTTGCACTCCAAAACAAGGATAACGAACTGATGATGCAAATAGGACACTTAGCAGCTGAGCTACTGGGCCTAGAGGCCGACATCTTCCCTCCAAGCCCGAGCCCGGTGGGGACACCCATTCCCATCGACATATCCAGCGACAAGGACGATCCCATCGAGGATATACCTGCCTAGTCACCCTAGATTTAGGGGTCCATACTGATGCACCATTGCTATTTCCGTTTCGAATGCTTGTAAACCAAATTTGATTCTTGAGTAATAAAAATACAAGCCTATTTAAATTTATTCCATGCATTTTACTTAGTTCTTTAACTACCATAATCAAAGAGGGGAACCTACAAAAAAAAAAAAAAAAACCGAACAGATTTAAAAAAATAAAAAAATAATAAAAAATAAAAAAATAATAATAATAATAATAAAAATACTAATAGTAATAAAATATATATACATATACGTAAATAGGTACATATAGGAATAAATAAATAAATTCCAACAACCTTTACAAGAAAATCCTGATAAATTGATACCTATTAAAAGACTAATCTTCATCCAATAAAAATTTTCCCCTTAAGAGCAACTATATATACTCTACATATAAACTCTAATCCCGTGTATCATATCACGCTAATTTAACCAAGCGATTTAGTCAAGCAACGGCGTAGGTATTGTTGGGCAATCCACACACATGCAGACACGATAGGAAGGTAATAGTAAATCCAGAACATCTCAAACCATAAAATGGACAGAACAATTAAACCATGGTTCTGAAACAGCAGCACACAACCAACACATGTCAAACCCCTAACTAAGCAATAACAAAACGAAAATATAAATCACAAACACCAGGCAACAGCAACATCCTCATAAGGAGGAACCTAAACAAAGTACGTCTAAACGCAAAACCTAAACGAAAACACGAAACCAAAGGGAGACATCACTGATCGGGAGGCGGGAACTGCCGGCGCATGTAGTCGTCCAACTGCCGCACATAGGCGTACATGTCGGACATGGTGGCCTGCTGCTGAGCCTGCCTCGTAGCAAACGAGTCCATACGGGTCTGATAGAAGTCCAACCTAGCGTCGAGGGCGTCATAACGAGCCTGCCCAGCCGCGAACCCGGCGTCCATACTGACCCGCATCTCCTGCATCATCTGCAGCATCTGAATCATCTCCTGCCCCAGAGGTGCCACAGCAGGAGGTGCCCCAGCAGGAGGTGGAACTACTGGAGGAGGGGGTGGCTGCTCCGGTGGTACAACAAGGATCAGGCCGCCGTCATCAGGCTGCGGGCGAAGTACAGCACGGGGAGCCCCACGACGTAAGGCGCTACGCCGCTCAGCATAAGTCGGGATGCGGTAGCAACGGCCAGGTGCTAGGTCGTACGGGTCTGTCTCCGGTGTAGTGCGAATCCCCTGCGCCGCGCACAACCCACAGATGAGGTGAACATGGGTAATCACCCTACTCCCTCGTCCTCATCGCATACCCCGCAAGTTGTCCTCGATGCAAGCCCCTACATTCACCCTACCGTCTCGCGCGATGAAGCAAATGGTCTCGTAGACGTGATCCAGGACAATGTGGCTCCGAGACATCGGCCGGACACGCCCGAACCACAGCTGAGCAAGCTCTCGCCAAGGGGAGTCCATCGACGTCAAACGAAGCTCATGACTGTGCTCGAACTGAGGAGGCACTATGGTGCATAAGGTGCTCCACGCAGGAGCAAGAACGCGTCCCTCAGGCTGGGGCCGGAATACGCCATCGTCGGGCAAGCCAAAATAGACATTGATCGCCCGAGCACTGAAGTCGAGATAGCGACCACAGACCCATACCCGGGATAGATCGTCACCCTCCCCGAGACCGCCAATGTTGGCAATAACCTCCATGGCCAAATAACTGGAGGCGACGCCCTCGGGGTGACGTGCCAGACCAGTCCACTGCAGATACTCCAAGACTGCACTGACCCTGTCATCGCCCATATGAAGAGGATATATGCCTCTCTCAGGGACGTAAGCCCTGTTTCGACGAAGCTCGTCGAAATAAAAGTCCTGGGCAGCCTTCGTCCTGAACCGGAACCTGTCGTGCCGGTGAGGACGCACCTCGTCCGGAAGACCCCTGAGTCGCGGACCCCGCTGCTCCTCGTCCTCCTCTGACTCGCTCTCGTCGAAATCCGGCATCGCCGGAGCAGCATGACTGGGGCCAGCCTCGTCAGCAACTCGTCTCCTAGTCCTCGGGGGACACATGAGAGACGCCAAAACGACCCACAAAAAGAGCAACATCCTGCAAGTTACCAAATACCAACTATAAGACTAAGTCCCACACAAAAGCCAAGCGAAAACACGTAAAGGGCATCAATACACGCTTCTAACGCGAATGTACCGTAAGAACAACAAATCCTACCGTTTACTAGGACCAACCAGGAAATAATCTAGGCAAAGGATATTCTCAAACTAGTGCCAAAATTAATTGTAGCATTTCGTCAAACACGTGATGGGCGCAATAAACCAAAACCTAAGCTACTAACAACACATGGAAATTGGCCACCGAATGAAACAATCATCCTAATGACAACACAGCGCGTCCTCCCGCACCAAACAACAGGGGAACGAACCAATAACCATACCCCAACAACACCCAAACATCATAGCCTTTCTAAGGATTCGAATTCAACAAGAATTTGCCAAAACCATAAACACATTATAACATGAACATAGGCAAGGCAACAAGAGTAACGATAATTGCCACATACACTTGCTAATTTGCACAAATCAAGCCTAAAGGTCATAAATCCCCAATTTTTGTACACAAACCCTAATTTCCTAAATCTCTACACAAATCAAGTCATTCAAAACATAAAAGTTGAAATTAGTAAGTGAGTTTAGTAGGATCGTACCTAGATGGGTGAAATTGAAGTCGAAATCAAGCAAACAGGAAGGTGACTCGCCGGATTTAGAGAGAATTGGGGGTGTGTTCTCGAATAGAAAATGGGGGAAGTGGCTCGCGCGGAGCGCGAGCCCTATTTTCTCGAACAGAGGGTGCCGCGCGCTCTCCGCGCACCACCGCGCGGGACCCGGATGTAGTTTTATCTTTCCTGTTCTGCTCAATCTCTTCTGCTATACGCTCCTCACTGAACCAGGGCATACATTGACGGAGAAATACGACGACATGGAGCGTCACCTGGCATTATTCCGGGCAAGGACAGCGGAATTGCCTCACGCCCTCCTTTCGCAGGACTACAGGAAGCCCCCGGGACGTAAATACCTAGGGACCATAAGAAATTCCGTAGGGAATAGAGAACAGCGTGTTAACTAACGTCCCCACCACAATTTGCTCGTAACCAGAACGTGTTCCACGTCTCCCAACTAGAGAAGTATGTGCCCGACACGTCGCATGTACTCCAACCGGACGTAATCGAATTGGATGATGACTTGACCTATGAAGAAACCCCGGTGCAAATACTCGACTACAAGGAAAGGGTGACAAGGAATAAAACTGTAAAGATGGTCAAGGTCCTGTGGTCCAACCACGAGACAGAGACGGCAACCTGGGAATCGGAAGCCGACATGAGGCAACGTTACCCTACCCTCTTCCAAGACGACCCGACCACAGTTATGGGGACATAACTGTATTCTTAAGGGGGGGAGGATGTAACACCCGAGGAAAAACAAATTCAAAATTGTTTTGAACTACGTCATGACTTGATCCATTCACAGGGTATGTAGGCAGCTTAGAACTAATTTCTAAGTTCAGTCACGAAATGAATCACAAAATACATCACGAATTAGATCGCAAGGACGATAGGAGGTGTTGGAACCAATTTAGACTAGGCTAAGTAGGACACGGAAATGTTGCGAGCGATAAGCCGGACTCGTAACCAGATTAAGGAGAAGATTCCGAAACGAAGACGACCCAGGGAATCGAGCTAACACGTAGAAAACCGATAGGGGAAAGCGAGGGAAGACCCGACGGAACACGCGGATCGCCGAACCGGCCGGTCCGGCCGGCCCGCGCTGTCCGCGCGCTGCCGCGCGGCCACCGCGCGGCCAAGGGCGTCGCGACGCCAGGCCTGGCACGCGTGCTCCGCGCGACCATAGGGGTGGGTGCGCGCCACCTCCGCACCAGAGGGGCTGAAGGTGTAATCTTTCCATTCGGGGGTGATTTTCTTGCCTAAATTACAATTCCCTTCGAGGGAAACCAAATTCCAGCCTTAAGAAAGGCTTAAGGGCGGCTGGGGAGCCTCAAAAGCCCTAATCCCACAGAAACCCATCCCCACCATACTTACAAACTCCCTCTCCAAGCCAAACTCTCCCGACGAAGCTTTCCGGCGAACATTCCGGCGACGACGAGGTGAACGGGACTGAGCCACGGCTTCATAGAACCTAGGTAAGTCTTAATATAGCGTTCCATCAGTCCATGAGTCTCCGAAACTCGAATTCTAACACTATTTCCTTACTACGATTTCACGTCGGAAAACGAACAAAAAGCGATCGGAGAAGTTGGCCGTTCGTCGTGACCCTAGGACGTCCGGAAACCCAATCCAGCGACCCTATCATCATTCTATGTAAGTTAAAACCTTACTCACAAATTTTCGTGGTTGTTTGTTGTTTAAATCTCAAGATATAGGCTTGTAACAAAAATCGGTTTTCAAAAACCCTATTTTCGTCCAATTTTAAAGACTCGCCAAAAACTCGACCTTCGGGATTCAAACCGAAAACTTTTCAACATAAAAGTTGTTCCTAACACCTTTATCTATCTTGTGTCCAAATTTCAGCCGTTGACATTAAGTTTTGCTATCCCAAATTCCGCCGTGAACTTTCTGTATCGAACCGAACGATTTAAATCTGTGACAGATTCCTTCATCCAACGTGATGCATGTTTTTCACCCATTTTTCGAATGATTTAACTTGCATTCCTAAACAAAAGTTGTAGATAATTGTGTCTAGATTATGCATATAAAATTTCACGGATTTTGGTTTTCATTTGATATGTCAAACGGCCGAGTTTTTAAAACTGTTTTGAAATCGTTTTAAGGGCCATGAGTATGCAGTGAGTTGCACTCGATTTTTGAGTACCAAGAATTCATTATTTCCAAACTCTTAAAACATAAAAGTTGTTCCTTAATGTGTTGTGTAGTTACTGTAAAAATTTCACATCGATTGGTTTTGAAATGAATTTTTAATCGGCGTTGCACGAACCTGTGACGAAAACAGTTTTTAAGACATAAATTATTCTTTGCAATAAACTCGAATTTCAACTCACTTCGGAACCTTATTTCCAAAAACTTAAAACATGAAAGTTGTTCGTGTGTGTGTTTTTGAATTACTGTAAAAATTTCAGAATTTTTGGGGAAAAGACGAATTTTTAATTAAGAAAGGCGTAAACTGCCTCGAATAGGATTTTTCGAACTTGAGAAAAACTCAAACTTTGAAAACGCGATATCGACCATTTGATAACTTTGAAATACGAACTTTCGAAAAATCCCGTTCACTAGGCTGAGCCGATCTTCATACTATCATTATCTTTGAGACTGCCTCGTTAGTGGTCTCCTTACTATCTGAGATTGCCTCGTTAGTGATCTCGCGCGCTGTATTTGTGGATCGCCTCGTTAGTGGTCCTACTATCTTTGGATCGCCTCGTTAGTGGTCCTACTATCTTTGAGACTGCCTCGTTAGTGGTCTCCCATTGTTTGGACTGCCTCGTTAGTGGTCCTATGTGGAGATTGCCTCGTTAGTGATCTCCCGGTATGGTGTCCTCTTCTTAGTCTACGGGATGAAAAGTAAAAGACTTGTGTGAGTGTTTCATTATGCTTAAATCGTATTTATCATGTCTTTAATTATGTATTTAAAATTTATGCATCTTAAATTATGCTTTAAATTACGCTTTTAAAATTAAGTCCTTTAATCATGTTTTTCCGCCACTAATAAATCATGTATTTCTAAATTCTGCGTACGGTAAGCGAAATCTTTAGTTTAAACACTTGTGACCCCTTTTATTTGTAGTTAGGGACTAACTTACTCAGTATATTTTTATACTGACAACCGTTGTCATTTCCTTTTTTTTACAGAGTACGTCGAGTGACGCATTGCATATGCACTTGGGGGAAATCATAACGGACATTTTAAATTTCTGCATCGTACTGTTTTTACCGGGTCTGTTAAACCCGAGGATTTGGCCATGTTGGCCGTGATTTTACTTTCCGCTGCACTTACTTTATTTACTTTCCGCGCTTGATAATTTCTACTATCGTACTAAGTATTATAAATTTCCGGACTAAATCTTGAAATGTTTTAAATCTTTTCATACCCACAAGCCTTGCATCTCCTTAGCGAGCTCGGGAAGCCGTGTTTTGCTAGGGAAATGCGGCGGTGACATCCCGGCCTGGGTAATCAAATCCGGGGTGTTACACCTCGTCAACCCCATTTTAGATATGTCCGAACAATAAAACCCTCAAAATATTTCTGTAATACCCAGATTTTTATCAACGTCCAAAGGAATAAAATTTATTCCGATCAATGTTGAAATATCTCCGAGAAGAAGAAAATAATTTATCACAATAAATTATTGCTCGGAAATGAAACGCCGATAGATTCAAAATTCAAAATGGAATAAAAGAGGGAAAGGAAGCCCGAAGACATTCCATGAATTGAGTCAAAATAATTGGAATTAAATTTAAGAAGGAAAAGAATTTTAATTCCAAGAACCCGTGAGGTCGGAAGAAATTTAATTACACAAGTTATTACACGGGAGTCAAAAGACGACGAATTGGAAGCCGACGAACCCGAGACCGACGGACTTAAGATTTCAAACATGAAATTCATTTGAGTCGAGATAAATTTAAGATAAGAATTTATGATCCGAGAATGACCCGAAAAAAAAATCGAGCCCGAAAACGTAGGAGGACAGAAGTCCGAAAGAGAGGAGAAAAGGCCCGACGGGATCGCACGGCCCTAGTCCGGACGCACGGCCCAGACCAGGCCACGCGCCCTCCGCGCGGTGTTTGGCCTTACGCCACGCCAACCCCGCGCCAACCACACAGCAGCTGCACTTGACGCGGTTATGCGATTTTCTTGCCATATTTTCGGCCCTCTATCATGGAAACTAGATCACAAACGGGGGGAAAGGATCATGGGCGATTTATGGCTGATCCTAACACCCTGAAACACATTATTTCAGATCCTATTCACCCTCATTACCCCTCACTTTCTCTCCTTTGCTCATCGAATCCAAAAAAAAACCCAAGTTCTTGCACATTCGAAGACCACCCGACGAAGGAGGCGACGATTTGGACGAGGCCAACCAATTTTCAGACTTCGTGTGGTGAGAAAGAAACGAGTAGATTGGATGTGTTCACGGACTCCGGAGGCCATCCCGACGAAATCTAAGACTTTAGATCTTAGATACTGGAAGTTGATTCTTCTCATAACCGTTTTGGTGCCCTAAAATCGAATGGAATGCAAGTTTTAATCAACACACGAAAATCTGTCCCAAACCCCCTCCCTATGCGCAGTTTCTGAAATCCAATTTTTAGACCCTTTTCGAGCTTTCAAACGGAGAAACTTAAAACCACAAAATTGTTCCTAAGGACTTAAAGTATACTGTGTTAAAATTTCAGAAATTTTCGCCGACGTTTGGTCCGTCAAATCGAATCTGGTATATTCTGCATTTCCGGACAAAACCCCATATGTGACAGTTTTGCGTGTTCGACTCCCTAGACGTTTTTCTAATGGATCCCATAAAAACTAAACTTTCATGTAAAAATGAAAGTTGTAGCTAACTGTCTATATATTGTATCCGTAAAATTTCACGCGTTTTCGTTAAGTTGTGATACTCGAAATTTCACCGAAAAGATTCTGCGTTTTTAAACATTTTCGAAAATCCTGACAGATTTCATATGCGGACTTCATGTGGATTTTTCTCTCAACTTTGGTCGAAACCAATCTTTGATGTGAACATAAAAGTTGTAGATATTTGTCTCAAGATTATGCCCGTAAAATTTCATGAACTTTGGTTAACGTTTGAACTTTCAAATTGATCCGAACAGCCTGCATTTTTGAAAAGAAAACTTGACAGATTTTTATCCGAACTTGATGCGCGAATCTGATCCGATCCGGAGTGTTTCCGGCAAAATACCTCTAATAGAACTTGTTCATTTTTGTGTCATTTACATACCTATAAAATTTCATAATTTTCGGAGTTCGTTTACTAGGTCAGAAACATGTTTTAAAAACAGTGCGCTGTTACCGGAAGGTGGCAGATTATACTTTTTAAGAAGATCGTAAAATTTGACTTGTTTCCTTACCCGATTGCGAGAAACCTAAAACACAAAAGTTGTTCATTAGGGTGTCGTTGATACACTGAGTAAATTTCATAGTGATCGCCTTAAGAATGAATTTTTGAAACCAAAAGGCGTAATCTGCGACGGGTGCGCTTACTAAACTTTGAGATTTATGAAAAACTTTCCTTGCGACACTTTCCACAATTTTGAAAACTTTATGAATTATGATCGAATTGGGAACTATGAAATCTTGATTATGTGGCTTGTGGACATAAGAGCCCTAGTGAAACATAAATTATGCGGCTTGTGGACATAAGAGCCCAAGCGTACGACTAGCGGACATAAGAGCCCTAGTGAAATATTGATATGAGGCTTGTGGACATAAGAGCCCAAGCGTACGACTAGAGGACATAAGAGCCCTAGTGAAATATCGACCATGAGGCTTGTGGACATAAGAGCCCTAGCAAATGGTGATTTGTAAGACTTGTGGACATAAGTGCCCAAGTGGAAACAAAAGTAGAAGAATGAAATATTAGCTATGCGAGAACATATAATCTATCCCATGAATTATGAAACCCTTTGACCTATAATAAATTCCTTTATGCTAATTTCTAAAATTTATATCCTTAGTATTTGTGTACGTCTCTTTACGTTTAGAATCATGCAGTTAAATTCTTATTATTAATGTTGACAAAATACATTTTTATACTATAAAATGTGCATGAGTAAAAAGGAGAATTTTTATTAATTACATTTTTAAAACCCATTATTGTTATGTTAAGAATTAACTTACTCTGTATTTTATATACTGATAAAACCCGTTGTCTTATTTTTCTTTTACAGAGTATGAAGGAATGGCATGAGCATGCACGCACATTGGGGCTCGGGAATTAAATTAGGAATTGTGAATGTTGTATTTTGTTAGACTTAAATTACCCACTGCATTTTGGCCATGTCGGCCCATATTTAAATTTTCCGCTGCGACTTATTTGAATTATACTATGTTATTTTAAGGTAAATCCTTTTGGGCTTGTTTTTAAATTATTTTTGAAATACCTTTAGCCTTGCATCTCTCAAGCGAGCTCGAATGAACTCGTGTCTTGCTTGGGAGGTGTGGCGGTGGCATCCCGGCCTGGGTTATCAAATCCGGGGTGTTACAAAGTGGTATCAGAGCCAGGTTATATTTTAAAAATATTATTTTTATGTTTAGCCCAATATAGGGGCCCAAAGAAATTTTTAACTACTATTATTATTATTTTAAAATTTCAAAGTATTATTTCCATGGTTCAAGTCTTATTTTAAAAACCCATGGGAAAATATATACAAATTATTCGGACAAGTTTAGATGAACGCATAAAATAATTTTTCGGGGTTGGGATAACATTGCATTGCATTGCATACATCCACGAATATTTGTGATATTTTTTATGTGAATTATCAGTATTAAATATTACTCTTATCTTAGAATTCGACATGACCTTGACTTGGGAGCGTTTGCTTAAGACTAATTGTGCATTAGTCCTAGAACTTGATCACCTAAGCTTGGCGTGCCCATACATTATCTCCTCTTGCCAACCCTATCTTATAGGTTTTCTTGAACGCTAACTTGCCTTAGATTAGAAACTCATCTTCACGTGCGTTGATAACAGAAAATGGCATCTAAGGTAAAATCGAGGAAGGAAATCCCGAACAACACCGACGCTGACGTCCCCAACGCACCCAACAATACCGAGATTGCTCATAACGTAGGAAGGCAAGCGCCTCCTATTTCCAATAATTTGGACGAACGCCTAAGAACTATGGAAGAAGTCCTCATAGCTTTGGGAAACGCTGAGGTACGAAGGACACCAGTGGGTGTACCACCGCCGGCAGCCCGACTCAATTACCTAGCGTTAGTAAACCCTTACCAGCCAACCCACTATCATGGCCAAGAAGATCCGGCCAAACTAGAAGATTGGATCCGCACATTTGATAAAGCTCCTTAGCGCTGTCAAATGTCCCGAGGACGAAAAGGTCCAAGTGGTGACCTACTATCTTGGCGGAGAGGCAGACGAATGGTGGCATAACCTCCAAGGAAATTTAACTAAAGCCTTCATATGGGAAGAATTTAAGGAGGTCTTGAGGGAAAGGTTTTACCCAATGAGCATTAAGGCCGCAAAGTATGAAGAATTCGTCCATTTAAAACAAGGTGGGCAAACGGTACAAGAGTACTATGCCAAGTTTAAGGAGCTTATTAGATTTTCTCCTGCAATGGTGCCAACTGACTTCGACAAGGCGCAGAAGTTCGAGATGGGTTTGAATCTTGATATTCGAGAAATATTGGTGGGAGGACAATGCACGACTATGCAGGCGGTATATGACCGGGCAGTAAGTCGCTCGTGTCCAACAATTAAAGCGAAAGGACAATGACGAATCGAGCAAAAACTCGCAAGGATTTGAGAAGAAGAATCGTAATAAGAACAAGAATAATAACTTTAGGAGGGGCAATGACCAAGCTAGATTCGATGGGTCTAGAGGGAATGATAACTGTGGTGCACTCATACCAAAATGCCCGCGGTGCAATCGACCGCATCTGGTGCGCCAGTGCCCGAAGCCTGGAGCCTGCTATAAGTGCGGCAAGTTTGGTCACATGGCTAGGGGATGTCGAATGCCGGAGGAGGCGATCGAAAGGAGAATGGATCTGGTGAACCTCTAGCAGGGAGAAGCTGAAAAAGGGAACAAGGTCAAAACTCGAACATCCTAGAGAATAATGCATAGGCAGTTATGGGGACATAACTGTAATCTTAAGGGGAGGAGGATGTAACCACCCGAATATAATGTATTCCAAATCAATAAAATAAACAAATTCGAATTGTTTTGAACTACGTCATGGCTTGATCCCTTCACAGGGTACGTAGGCAACTCGGAAATTTCAATTCTGGGTTCAGTCAAACAATAATCAAACAACAAACAATCAACAATCGAACAATTATTCAATAACACAATATCGCAAAATAATAAAATAAACAAAAGGACACCCTAACTCTTAGCGCGAGAAAAGCCGAAACACAACTTCGAGGACGAAGTTGATTCTTAAGGGGGGTAGACTGTAATACCCCAGATTTTTATCAACGTCCAAAGGAATAAAATTTATTCCGATCAATGTCGAAATATCTCCGAGAAGAAGAAAATAATTTATCACAATAAATTATTGCTCGGAAATGAAACGCCGATAGATTCAAAATTCAAAATGGAATAAAAGAGGGAAAGGAAGCCCGAAGACATTCCATGAATTGAGTCAAAATAATTGGAATTAAATTTAAGAAGGAAAAGAATTTTAATTCCAAGAACCCGTGAGGTCGGAAGAAATTTAATTACACAAGTTATTACACGGGAGTCAAAAGACGACGAATTGGAAGCCGACGAACCCGAGACCGACGGACTTAAGATTTCAAACATGAAATTAATTTGAGTCGAGATAAATTTAAGATAAGAATTTATTATCTGAGAATGACCCGAAAAAAAAAATCGAGCCCGAAAACGTAGGAGGACAGAAGTCCGAAAGAGAGGAGAAAAGGCCCCACGGGATCGCACGGCCAAGTCCGGACGCACGGCCCAGACCAGGCCGGGCGCCCTCCGCGCGGTGTTTGGCCTTACGCCGCGCCAACCCCGCGCCAACCACACAGCAGCTGCACTTGACGCGGTTATGCGAGTTTCTTGCCATATTTTCGGCCCTCTATCATGGAAACTAGATCACAAACGGGGGGAAAGGATCATGGGCGATTTATGGCTGATCCTAACACCCTAAAACACATTATTTCAGATCCTATTCACCCTCATTATCCCTCACTTTCTCTCCTTTGCTCATCGAATCCAAAAAAAAAACCCAAGTTCTTGCACATTCGAAGACCACCCGACGAAGGAGGCGACGATTTGGACGAGGCCAAGCAATTTTCAGACTTCGTGTGGTGAGAAAGAAACGAGTAGATTGGACGTGTTCACGGACTCCGGAGGCCATCCCGACGAAATCTAAGACTTTAGATCTTAGATACTGTAAGTTGATTCTTCTCATAACCGTTTTGGTGCCCTAAAATCGAATGGAATGCAAGTTTTAATCAACACACGAAAATCTGTCCCAAACCCCCTCCCTATGCGCAGTTTCTGAAATCCAATTTTTAGACCCTTTTTGAGCTTTCAAACGGAGAAACTTAAAACTACAAAATTGTTCCTAAGGACTTAAAGTATACTGTGTTAAAATTTCAGAAATTTTCGTCGACGTTTGTTCCGTCAAATCGAATCTGGTATATTCTGCGTTTCCGGACAAAACCCCATATGTGATAGTTTTGCGTGTTCGACTCCCTAGACGTTTTTCTAATGGATCCCATAAAAACTAAACTTTCATGTAAAAACGAAAGTTGTAGCTAACTGTCTAAATATTGTATCCGTAAAATTTCACGCGTTTTCGTTAAGTTTTGATACTTGAAATTTCACCGAAAAGATTCTGCGTTTTTAAACATTTTCGAAAATCCTGACAGATTTCATATGCGGACTTCATGTGGATTTTTCTCTCACTTTTGGTCGAAACCAATCTTTGATGTGAACATAAAAGTTGTAGATATTTGTCTCAAGATTATGCCCGTAAAATTTCGTGAACTTTGGTTAACGTTTGAACTTTCAAATTGATCCGAACAGCCTGCGTTTTTGAAAAGAAAACTTGGCAGATTTTTATCCGAACTTGATGCGCGGATCTGATCCAATCCGGAGTGTTTCCGGCAAAATACCTCTAATAGATCTTGTTCATTTTTGTGTCATTTACATACCTGTAAAATTTCATAATTTTCGGAGTTCGTTTACTAGGTCAGAAACATGTTTTAAAAACAGTGCGCTGTTACCGGAAGGTGGCAGATTATACTTTTTAAGAAGATCGTAAAATTTGACTTGTTTCCTTACCCGATTTCGAGAAACCTAAAACATAAAAGTTGTTCGTTAGGGTGTCGTTGATACACTGAGTAAATTTCATAGTGATCGCCTTAAGAATGAATTTTTGAAACCAAAAGGCGTAATCTGCGACGGGTGCGCTTACTAAACTTTGAGATTTATGAAAAACTTTCCTTGCGACACTTTCCACAATTTTGAAAACTTTATGAATTATGATCGAATTGGAAACTATGAAATCTTGATTATGTGGCTTGTGGACATAAGAGCCCAAGCATACGACTAGCGGACATAAGAGCCCTAGTGAAACATAAATTATGCGGCTTGTGGACATAAGAGCCCAAGCTTACGGCTAGCGGACATAAGAGCCCTAGTGAAATATTGATATGAGGCTTGTGGACATAAGAGCCCAAGCGTACGACTAGAGGACATAAGAGCCCTAGTGAAATATCGACCATGAGGCTTGTGGACATAAGAGCCCTAGCGAATGGTGATTTGTTAGACTTGTGGACATAAGTGCCCAAGTGGAAACAAAAGTAGAAGAATGAAATATTAGCTATGCGAGAACATATAATCTATCCCATGAATTATGAAACCCTTTGACCTATAATAAATTCCTTTATGCTAATTTCTAAAATTTATATCCTTAGTATTTGTGTACGTCTCTTTACGTTTAGAATCATGCAGTTAAATTCTTATTATTAATGTTGACAAAATACATTTTTATACTATAAAATGTGCATGAGTAAAAAGGAGAATTTTTATTAATTACATTTTTAAAACCCATTATTGTTATGTTAAGAATTAACTTACTCAGTATTTTATATACTGATAAAACCCGTTATCTTATTTTTCTTTTACAGAGTATGAAGGAATGGCATGAGCATGCACGCACATTGGGGCTCGGGAATTAAATTAGGAATTGTGAATGTTGTATTTTGTTAGACTTAAATTACCCACTGCGTTTTGGCTATGTCGGCCCATATTTAAATTTTCCGCTGCGACTTATTTGAATTATACTATGTTATTTTAAGGTAAATCCTTTTGGGCTTGTTTTTAAATTATTTTTGAAATACCTTTAGCCTTGCATCTCTCAAGCGAGCTCGAATGAACTCGTGTCTCGTGTCTTGCTTGGGAGGTGTGGCGGTGGCATCCCGGCCTGGGTTATCCAATCCGGGGTGTTACAATTTCCGGCCAACTCATCCCCTACCCCCCACCGCTCCGGCCAGCCGCTGCCTTCCTCCATTTCAAGTTATACTCCCGGCGACATCCTGCCCTCACCTTCAGATCCCGTCGCGCTGCAACAGATCTGGCAAAGCAGCAACACCAACCGCCGGCGTCCCCGGTCGGTGTTCTCCACCTCCAATCGCCGGCGACCAGCACCCATCTCCCTCACTGTCACTTTGGGCAAAAGAAATGAAAGCAAGAGAATTGGATCCGAACAGCAATCATAATGAAAAATTAGGTTGGTGGAGTGGATGAGAATTTCAAAACAACCATGAGATTAAATAAGAATGAATAAATTGTGAGAGGATGAGAACTTCAAAACAACCATGAGATTAGATAAATGAGTGAGTATTTATAGAGAAATAAGATAAGATGAGGTTTGGTGGAGATATGTAAATCTTGGAGGAATTGAATCAGATTTGACATGATGTTCTAAAATTATACTTCATAATAGTATAAATTAATTAAAGATATTGTAATATTTTATTAAGAATTTGTTAGGATATTATAGATATAAATATAATATATAGATGTGAGTGAGGTTGTTGAAATTGGAGGAGAAAAGTTTGATGGGGTGTTGAAAAAAGGGGTGGAAAAGTGGGGGGTGGGGGGAATTATTGCTCCTCTATTAAATAGAAGTAAGTTACATGTTTTTTTAAAATAAAATTATTAACACCCTGATTGATAGTAATTTTCTTTGGAAGAGCCGAAGCTAGAGAGATTGATAGTAATCAACTTATGTTAAATTAATGTATCAAAGTTTTTAAAATAATTACTTCACCAAAAAAAGTTTTTAAAATAATGGTTATTTTTACCAACTAGTAGTAGTATTACATTTTTTTGCATTCGGCACGATGAAGGGTTTATCAAGCTGGTCGAGTCACGTCGCGTCAATGATCAGCTCTACGGTCCTGATTTCAATTTTCAAAAGAAAGTCATTCGCATTAATTATTGCATTTGCATAGAAAAGGCCTCAAATTTGACGATACGGAAGCAGTTTTTAACATCAAAAGACATGCAACAGTTTTTTATTTTTTTTTAAATTTTATTGGCCTAGTCCCCAACCAATTCATTTAATTTTTTATTTTTTTTAGTTTTTTGTTTGCTTTATACATTTATCATTATTTAATTTTTTGAATATTAATTATTTTTTTTGAAAAATATTAATTATTATTATTTATTTAAAATTAAATTATTTTTTATAATTGACAAAACTAAAGTGGATATTATGGAATATTAAAATGAGAATAATCTAGTTTATAATATTCTATATTAAAGTGGATATTATGGAATATTCTATTTTATAAGAGAAAATTCTAGAATATTCTAAAGAATAGAATATTATATTATTTATTAAATATTCTATAGAATATTTAGAATATTCTAAAGAATATTTTTTAGAATATTCTAAATAATATTTAGAGAATAGAATATTTAGAATCTTTAGAATATTCTAAATTATCAAGAAATCATTACGAATATAGTAAATCTCTTGGCCAGGAGTCTTGTACGCTGGTTCGTGAGAAACAAAAACGATGATTACACTCCAATCTGCTCACCAATTCCCGAGACTCGTGAGAAACAAAAAATCCAAACATAAATACAATAACAAGAAAGTTGAAGGACGCTTCGGATACAAACGATCAAACGATGATTACAAATATAGTAAAGTATGGTTTGCAGTCCTCTAAGCCGGTTCATTAAAAATATGATTGAATATTTTTTATTCCTTGCATCGAGTAGATAGATTTTCATCGAGTAGATAGATTCTGCAACACGCATTCGCAAAATAGATTCAAACTATTGGGTCATTCAGCGAATAATAAGTGCACATTGAGCGGTAACTGAGCTGTTTTTCAGCGACTGCAATTTTGCGTTATCGTCCTTTTCAGTTTGAGGTGACCACATATTACACTGTATTATAGGAACTGGAAATATACTCCAACTTCTAAAACTATGTTTTCTGCTTCTTGCACTTATCTAAGTATTGATTTAGACTACTATTTATATTTATATAGGAGTAAATTTATACTTACTAGTTGGAACCCATTCCGATGCAGTAATGAATGAAAATCATTAAATTGCATATACATGCCGATGTAGTAGTTATCTAAGTAAATTTTTTGCTTCTCTTATCATTCAAATAGGAATTTGTACTTATTTTAAAATTACAGAACTTTCGTGTAAGAATAATAGCACTAAAAAATAAAATTTTATTCGCTAAATAAGGGATTATTAATTCTTTATTTATCTTATTTAGCCTCACGTTTTCATTGCAAACACTTCCTGCCCAAACACTTTAGGGGAGATGCTTTGGAAGTTGGAAAAGGCACAGCAATCCACAGTAGTACCGTACTGTAGTTGAGTAGATGTATAATCAAAGGGGTTGGCTAAATACACACCCTAATAAATACTCCTATCTCACCTTAAAAGTCGCAAAAGTAGGCTGAGGTGGAATTTCATACACTAGTGTTTTTTTTGTTTTTTTTCATTGTCTATGAAGTGTTTGATTTCAGAATTTATGATTTAAGTACTTAATTTATAAATATATTTCATTTTCTATCAAGTGTTTATTTAGAATATTTAAAATATGTAGAATATTCTAAAGAATATCTAAAGAATATTCTAAAGAATATTTAGAATATGTAGAATCTTTAGAATATTCTAAATAATATTCTAAAAAAATGTAGATATTTAAAGAATATTCTAAAGGAATATTCTAAGTAATCTTTAGAATATTCTAAAAAATATTTAGATATTTAAAATATTTAAAGAATATTTAGAATATGTAGAATCTTTAGAATATTTTAAATAATATTCTAAAAAATATTCTAAAGAATATTCTAAAAATTCTTTAGAATATTCTTTCCTATATACAAAAGAATATTATATTATTTTATTAAATATTTTATAAGAATATTCTTTAGATATTTGAAATATCTAAATATTTTATAGAATATTCTAAAGATTCTTTAGAATTTTTTTAGAAAAAATATTCTTTAGATTCTTTAAAATATTCTTTGAATCTAAAGAATATTATAAAGAATATTATAAAGATTCTTTAAAATATTCTTTAGATTCTTTAGAATATTTTTTCTATCTAAAGAATCTAAAGAATATTCTTTAGAAAGAATATTATAAAGATTCTTTAGAATATTCTTTAGAATATTCTATAAAATATTTAGAATATTTTATTCTTTAGAATATTCTAGAATTTTCTCTTATAAAATAGAATATTCTATAAAATCCACTTTAATATAGAATATTTTTTGAGAAAAAGATTTTTTTCACTACTCCAGCAGCCGGTTGAAATCAACCTCATACATATCT
>JAOANR010000223.1:0-50000 GCA_030278955.1 Hygrophila difformis
ATGAAAGTTGTTCGTGTGTGTATTTTTGAACTACTGTAAAAAAATTTCAGAATTTTTGGTGTAAAGACGAATTTTTAATTAAGAAAGGCGTAAACTGCCTCGAATAGGATTTTTCGAACTTGAAAAAAACTCGAACTATGAAAATGCGATATCGATCATTTGATAACATTGAAATACGAACTTTCGAAAAATCCCGTTCACTAGGCTGAGCCGATCTTCATGCTATCATTATCTTTGAGACTCCTCGTTAGTGGTCTCCTTACTATCTGAGATTGCCTCGTTAGTGATCTCGCGCGCTGTATTTTTGGATCGCCTCGTTAGTGGTCCTACTATCTTTTTGAGACTGCCTCGTTAGTGGTCTCCCATTGTTTGGACTGCCTCGTTAGTGGTCCTATGTTGAGATTGCCTCGTTAGTGATCTCCCGGTATGGTGTCCTCTTCTTAGTCTACGGGATAAAATGTAAAAGACTTGTGTGTGTTCCATTATGCGTAAATCGTATTTATCATGTTTTTAAATTATGTATTTAAAATTATGCTTTAAATTACGCTTTAAAAATTAAGTCCTTTAATCATGTTTTTCCGCTGCTAATAAATTATGTATTTTTTTTAAATTCACGTACGGTAAGCGAAATCTTTAGTTTAAACACATGTAACCCCTTTTATTTGTTAGTTAGGGATTAACTTACTCAGTATATTTTTATACTGACAACCGTTGTCATTTCTTTTTCCTACAGAGTATGTCGAGTGACGCATGCACGCGCATTTGGGGGGACATATTTGTGAACGTTTTTATTTACTGCATCATACTACTGTTTTTACCGGGTCTGTTAAACCCGATGTTTTGGCCGTGATTACTTTTCCGCTGCATTTACCTTATCCATGCATGATGATTTTTTTTTACTATCGTACTTGATTAAAGTATTAATAAATTCCGGATTCATTGTTGAATGTTTTTAAAACTTCGCATACCCATAAGCCTTGCACCTCCTTAGCGAGCTCGGGAATCCGTGTCTTGCTAGGGAGATGCAGCGGTGACACCTCGGCCTGGGTTACCAAATCCGGGGTGTTACAAGTTGGTATCAGAGCCTGGAATTTTATTTTGAAGCTATTAGTAATATTTTTATTATAATTATTTTGATACTAATATTTTAAAACCCTAGTAATATTTTTAAGTATACTACTTTTAAAGACCACTAGTTTTATTTAGTCCAAAAATTTATTTATAGCCCAATGTTTTAGCCAAGAAAAGAAAAATTAAACTTTTCGGCCCACTATAGAGGCCCAACCTTTAGCAATTTATTTTAAACATACGAATAAATTAATTTTTTTTTAATGGGGAAGGGACTTGCACTTGCATGTTGCATATACAAATTTCATATAGATTTAAATTTCTGCATATCTTAACCTTGCCTGAAATATGTCTAACTCTAACCTCCCTTGTTGACGTTAGATGGCCGAGCCCAATGCAAACATGACCAATCTGATGATGAAACTGACCAACGCATACCTCGAGTCCCAACAGCATATCAATCACTTCAAGGCTCGAGTGGGGCATCTAGAGAGTAACGTGGACTATCTGAGACATCTTAGGGAAGCTGACCATCAGGAAATAACCCAACTCAAGGCCCAAGTCGCCGAACTCCAAACCCAAGTGATCACACTTCAAAACAAAGATAACGAACTGATAATGCAAATAGGACACTTAGGAGCTGAGCTGCTGGGCCTAGAGGCTGACATATTTCCCCCGAGCCCGAGCCCGGTGGGGACACCCATTCCCATTAACTTATCCAGCAACGAGGACGATCCCATCGAGAATGTACCTGCCTAGTCACTCTAGACTTAGAGATCCATACTGATGCACCATTGCTATTTCCGTTTCGAATGCTTGTAACCGAAATTTATTTATTGAATAATAAAAATACAAGCCTATTTTTCCATACATTCTATTTAATTCTTTAACTACCATGATCAAAGAGGGGAACATACAACCCTAGACCAAAATATATATATATATATATACATATATATAAATAAATAAATAAATAAATTCCAACAACCTCTACAAACAAACCCTAATAAATTGATACCTATTAAAAGACTAATCTTCATTCAATAAAATTTTCCCCTTACAAGCAACTATATATTTAACATATAAACTCTAATCCCGTGTATCTTATCACACTAGTTTATCTAAGTCCATCGAAGCGGTCTAGTCAAGCAACGGCGCAGGTATTGTTGGGCAATCCACACACATGTAGATACGATAGGAAGGTAACAGTAAATCCAGAACATCTCAAACCATAAAATGGACAGAACAATTAAACCATGGTTCTAAAACAGCAGCAAACAACTAACACATGTCAAACACCTAACTAAGCAATAACATAACGAAAATATAAATCACAAATCCCAGACAACAGCAACGTCCTCATAAGGAGGAAACTAAACAAAGTACGTCTAATGCAAAACCTAAACGAAAACACGAAACCGAAGGGAGACATCACTGATCGGGAGGCGGGAACTGCCGGCGCAGGTAGTCGTCCATCTGCCGCACATAGGCGTACATGTCGGACATGGTGGCCTGCTGCTGAGCCTGCCTCGTAGCAAACGAGTCCATACGGGTCTGATAGAAGTCCAACCTAGCGTCGATGGCGTCATAACGAGCCTGCCCAGCTGCAAACCCGGCGTCCATACCGACCCGCATCTCCTGCATCATCTGCAGCATCTGAGTCATCTCCTGCCCCTGAGGTGCCACAGCAGGGGGTGGAACTACTGGAAGAGGGGGTGGCTGCTCCGGTGGTACAACAAGGATCAGGCCGCCGTCATCAGGCTGCGGGCGAAGTACAGCACGGGGAGCCCCACGACGTAAGGCGCTACGCCGGTCAGCATAAGTCGGGATACGGTAGCAACGGCCCGGTGCTAGGTCGTACGGGTCTGTCTCTGGTGTAGTGCGAATCCCCTGCGCCGCGCACAACCCACAGATGAGGTGAACATGGGTAATCACCCTACTCCCTCGTCCTCTCCGCATACCCCGCAAGTTGTCCTCGATGCAAGCTCCTACATTCACCCTACCGTCTCGCGCGATAAAGCAAATGGTCTCGTAGACGTGATCCAGGACAATGTGGCTCCGGGTGATCGGCCGGACGCGCCCTAACCACAGCTGAGCAAGCTCTCGCCAAGGGGAGTCCATCGTCGTCAAACGAAGCTCATGACTGTGCTCGAGCTGAGGGGGCACTATGCTGCATAAGGTGTTCCACGCAGGAGCAAGAACACGTCCCTCAGGCTGTGGGCGAAATACGCCATCGTCGGGCAAGCCAAAATAGACATTGATCGCCCGAGCACTGAAGTCGAGATAGCGACCACGGACCCATACCCGGGATAGGTCGTCACCCTCCCCGAGACCGCCAATGTTGGCAATAACCTCCATAGCCAGATAACCGGAGGCGACGCCCTCGGGGTGACGTGCCAGACCGGTCCACTGCAGATACTCCAAGACTGCACTGACCCTGTCATCGCCCATATGAAGAGGATATATGCCTCTCTCAGGGACGTAAGCCCCGTTTCGACGAAGCTCATCGAAATAAAAGTCCTGGGCAGCCCTCGTCCTAAACCGGAACCTATCGTGCCGGTGAGGACGCACCTCGTCCGGGAGACCCCTGAGTCGCGGGCCCCGCTGCTCCTCGTCCTCCTCTGGCTCGCTCTCGTCGGAATCAGGCATCGCCGGAGCGGCATGACTGGGGCCAGCCTCATCAGTAACTCGTCTCTTAGTCCTCGGAGGACACATGAGAGACGCCAAAACGACCCACAAAAAGAGCAACATCCTGCAAGTTACCCAATACCGATTATAAGACTATGTTCCACACAAAGGACAAGCGAAAATATGTAATGGGCATCAATATACACTTCCAACGCGAATATACCGTAAGAACAACAAATCCTACCATTTGCTAAGACCAACCAGGAGGTAATCTAGACAAAGGATATGCTCAAACTAGTGCCTAAACCCTTTGTGACATTTCGTCGAACACGTTATGTGCGCAATAAACCAAAACCTAAGTTACTAACAACATACGGAAATTGCCCACAGAATGAAACAATCATTCTAATAACAACACAGCATATCCTACAGCACCAAACAACAGGGGAACGAACTAATAATCACACCCCAATAACAACCAAACATCAAAAACTTCATAGCCTTTCTAAGGATTCAAATTCAACGAGAATTTGCCAAAAACATAAACACACTGTAACATAAACATAGGCAAGGCAACGAGAGTAACAACAATTGCCCCGTACACCTGCTAATTTGCACAAAACAAGCCTAAAAATAACAAACCCCCAAATTTTGTACATAAACCCTAATTCCTAAAACACTTCACAAATCAAGTCATTCAAAGCATAAAAATTGAAATTGGTAAGTGGGTTTAATAGATTCACACCTTGGTGAGTGAAATTGAAGCCGAAATCAAGAAAACGAGAAGGTAACTCGCCGGATTTAGAGAGAATTGGGGGTGTGGTCTCGAGTGGGAAATGAGGGAAGTGGCTCGCACGGAGCGCGGGCCCTATTTTCTCGAACAGGGGCAGCCGCGCGCTCGCCGCGCGCTGAGGCCCTATACCGCGCGGCCACCGCGCGGGACCCGGAGGGAGTTTTATTTTTCCTGTTCTGCTTAACCCCTCTTGCTATACGCTCCTCACTGAACCCGGGCGTACATTGACAGTGAGATACAACGACATGGAGCATCACCTGGCATTATTCCTGACAAGGACAGCAGAATTGCCTAACGTCCTCCTTTCGCAAGACTACAGAGAACCCTCGGGACGTAAATACATAGGGACCATAAGAAATCCCGTAGGAAATGGGGAACCACTTCTTGACTAACGTCCCCACCACAGTTTGCTCGCATTCACGACGTATTCCACATCTTCCAATTGAAGAGGTATGTGCACAATCCGACCCATGTACTCCAACTGAAAGAAGTGGAATTTGAGGATGACCTAAGTTATGAGGAAACCCCGGTGCAAATGCTCGACTACAAGGAGAGGGTGACAAGAAATAAATCTGTAAAGATGGCCAAGGTCCTGTGGTCTAACCACGAGACAGAAACGATGACCTGGGAATTGGAAGTCGACACGAGACAACGATACCTTACCCTCTTCCAAGATGACCCGACCACAGTTATGGGGACATAACTGTATTCTTAAGGGGGGGAGGATGTAACACCCGAGGAAAAACAAATTCAAATTGTTTTGAACTACGTCATGACTTGATCCCTTCACAGGGTACGTAGGCAGCTTAGAACTAATTTCTAAGTTCAGCCACGAAATAAATCACAAAATAGATCACAGGGACGATAGGAGGAGTTGGAACCAATTTAGACTAGACTAAGTAGGACACGGAAATGTTACGAGCGATAAGCCGAGCTCGTAACAAGTTGAAGGTAAAGATTCCGAACCGGAGACGACCCAAGGAATCGAGCTAACGCGTAGAGGGTAGAAAACCGATAGGGAAAAGCAAGGAAAGACCCGACAGAACACGCGGACCGCCGAACCGGCCGGTCCGGCCGGCCCGCGCCCTCCGCGCGCTGCCGCGCGGCCACCGCGCGGACGGAGGCGTCGCGACTCCAGGGCAGTCCACGCGTACTCCGCGCGGCCATAGCAATAGGTGCGCGTCACCAGCGCGCCAGAGGTACAGGAGGTGTAAACTTTCCTTCCAGGGTGATTTTCTTGCCAAAAATCCGTCCCCTATCAAGGGGAAACGGATCAAGGCAGTGGGGGAAGGATATAGGGGCTGTGTGGCCGCCCCTCCCCCATATTTTCCAGAAAACAAACCCAAGCCACCCTCTATTCTTCCTCTCCAAGCCAAAAGCTCTCCGAATCCACTTTTCGACGAACATTCCGGCGACGACGAGGCGGAAGGAACCAAGCCCTGCCCTCTAGACTCTTGGTAAGCCATGGTCTAACATTTTAATTCGTCCATAATACTTAGAAACTCAAGATCTAACCCGTTTCCTTTACTATGATTTCACGCCGGAAAACGAAGGAAAAGCGATCGGAAGGATTGGCCATTCGTCGCGACCCTAGAGCATCCGGACACCCATCCCAGTAATCCTAATCTTCAAATCTGTAAGTTAAAACCTTACTCACAAATTTTCATGGTTGTTTGTTGTTTAAAACTCGAGATATAGGCTTGTAACAAAAATCGGTTTTCAAAAACCCTATTTTCGTCCAATTTCAAAGACTCGCCTAAAACTCGACCTTCGAGAATTCAAACCGAAAACTTTTCAACATAAAAGTTGTTCCTAACACCTTTATCTATCTTGTGTCCAAATTTCAGCTGTTGACATTAAGTTTTGCTATCCCAAATCACGCCGTAAACTTTCTGTGACAACCCGAACGTTTTTAAACTGTGACAGTTTTCCATATTCGATATGATGCATGTTTTTCACCCACTTTTCGAATGATTAAACTTTGCATTCCTTAACAAAAGTTGTAGATAATTGTGTCTAGATTATGCATATAAAATTTCACGGATTTTGGTGTTTATTTGATATGTCAATCGGTCGAATTTTCAGAACTGTTTTAAAACCTATTCGGAACCCGCGAATATGCAGTGAGTTGTGGTCGATTTTTTAGTACCAAGAATTCATTATTTCCAAATTCTTAAAACATGAAAGTTGTTCCTTAACGTGTTTTGTAGTTACTGTAAAAATTTCGCATCGATTGGTTTTGAAATGAATTTTTAATCGGCGTTGCACGAACCTGTGACGGAACCAGTTTTTAAGACAGAAATTAATCTTTGCAATGAACTCGAATTTCGACTCACTTCGGAACCTTATTTCCACAAACTTAAAACATGAAAGTTGTTCGTGTGTGTGTTTTTGAACTACTGTAAAAAAATTTCAGAATTTTTGGTGTAAAGACAAATTTTTAATTAAGAAAGGCGTAAACTGCCTCGAATAGGATTTTTCGAACTTGAAAAAAACTCGAACTATGAAAACGCGATATCGATCATTTGATAACATTGAAATACGAACTTTCGAAAAATCCCGTTCACTAGGCTGAGCCGATCTTCATGCTATCATTATCTTTGAGACTGCCTCGTTAGTGGTCTCCTTACTATCTGAGATTGCCTCGTTAGTGATCTCGCGCGCTGTATTTTTGGATCGCCTCGTTAGTGGTCCTACTATCTTTTTGAGACTGCCTCGTTAGTGGTCTCCCATTGTTTGGACTGCCTCGTTAGTGGTCCTATGTTGAGATTGCCTCGTTAGTGATCTCCCGGTATGGTGTCCTCTTCTTAGTCTACGGGATAAAATGTAAAAGACTTGTGTGTGTTCCATTATGCGTAAATCGTATTTATCATGTTTTTAAATTATGTATTTAAAATTATGCATCTTAAATTATGCTTTAAATTACGCTTTAAAAATTAAGTCCTTTAATCATGTTTTTCCGCTGCTAATAAATTATGTATTTTTTTTAAATTCACGTACGGTAAGCGAAATCTTTAGTTTAAACACATGTAACCCCTTTTATTTGTTAGTTAGGGATTAACTTACTCAGTATATTTTTATACTGACAACCATTGTCATTTCTTTTTCCTACAGAGTATGTCGAGTGACGCATGCACGCGCATTTGGGGGGACATATTTGTGAACGTTTTTATTTACTGCATCATACTACTGTTTTTACCGGGTCTGTTAAACCCGATGTTTTGGCCGTGATTACTTTTCCGCTGCATTTACCTTATCCATGCATGATGATTTTTTTTACTATCGTACTTGATTAAAGTATTAATAAATTCCGGATTCATTGTTGAATGTTTTTAAAACTTCGCATACCCATAAGCCTTGCACCTCCTTAGCGAGCTCGGGAATCCGTGTCTTGCTAGGGAGATGCGGCGGTGACACCTCGGCCTGGGTTACCAAATCTGGGGTGTTACACAAATATTGTTAGAACTGAGATATATATTTTCATTTGCAAATATACGTTTCATGATGTAATCATTGATCGTATCAACCATCTAAATGATAGGGCTGGTATAGAACTATCTTTAAAAATATTTGGATTTGAAGTGGTGCAGTTTATATTTGTATATGTACTCTCAAAAAAATGTTTGTTATAGGATCACCGATAGTGTTTGTAATAATATTATCTGGAAATCTCATATCTGATTATACATCTCCAAGATCAATAATTATACCCTCACCTAATATCCATTTTGCAAAGTTTCTACCACATATAAATTTCATTGTAAATAAAATTTATTATGATATCTTGAGTTAATCCATTTTAATTACATATTAATACTTTGAGTCCACTCATGCTAGTGGTGTAATACCCGAGAATTTTCCAACATAAAATAAATACAATAAATAAAATAAATATAATAAATAAAATAAATTCATCAAATAAAGAAAAAAATGTAGAGGAAATGAGAAATGGAATTTAAATTGAAAAGGAATCAAAGTTTCGAGAACCCGGGAAGCGAAGACAATTTAATCGAATAAATGGTTACACGGAAACCCAACACCGATGGACTCAATAACCCAAGTCCAAATATAAATTTAGGTCCGAATAAAATTAAGATAGGAAATCGGAGCCCGAAAATAGTCCGGAAATCGGAGTCCAAGAACATAGAGGGATAGAGTCCGAAAGAGAGGAGGAAACGCCCGACGAATCGCACGACCCGGCCCAGACCGCAGCCTGGACCGAGGCCGCGCGGTGGCCGTGCGCCCATAAGGGGATGACCGCGCCACGAGCGCGCCGGCAGAGCAGTTGCGGCGTTCCGCGATTTTCTCGCCCGATTCCGGATTTTTCGACTTCGGTTGCTTTCCTTTCGGCTCAAGACACCCTAGGGCAGACTTTGGACGTCCCCTAGGGCTTGTCCATCTATAAATAACCCGTTAGTTTGATCCCAATCACTTTTGAAACCCTACGAAATCTCTCTACACGTCGAAACCCTAATCCCGAAGTCGTCGGGGGCACGAAGGCAAGAGAGGAGACTGAGTTGGACGAAAATCCAAAGACTCCCGTCATCGTGGTAAGATCTGATCCCTTCTTTACCATTCAAGATTCGAAAACGAATCCTAATTAAACATCTTTTCTATTCTAAACCCCGATCCGGACGCGTTGAGGAAAAACGAAGGATCTCGGAG
This sequence comes from Hygrophila difformis, assembly GCA_030278955.1. Lineage (NCBI taxonomy): Eukaryota > Viridiplantae > Streptophyta > Magnoliopsida > Lamiales > Acanthaceae > Hygrophila > Hygrophila difformis. The sequence continues at coordinate 9,155 of JAOANR010000223.1, forward strand.
GGAGAACGAAGAACGTGGAAGCCACGCCTCCGAATCATCGAGCCGAGACATCCATAGATCATTAAGTTAACTCTTACATGGTTTTGGGCGAAATTAAAATACGTTATATTTAAAGATTCGAATCAAGGACATGAAATCTGCCAACGTAAATCTTTTAACGGCGCAACAGTTTTGTCTAATTTTTCCGAACCTTAAAACGACTTCAAACGGAAAAACTTAAAACACAAAAAACGTTCCTAAGACATAGATCTATCTACTGTAAAAAGTTCATAATTTTTCATCGTGTTTTGATATCCGAAAATGACCACGAACAGACCTGCCTTTGGTTTAGATCTTGAAACGGTGACAAAACTTTAGTTCGAACTTGTTGGTGATTTCTACCTTAGATCTAGACTGATCTAGGCTTGGCGTTAAACATAAGAGTTGTAGATCTATAAGTTAAGAACACCTCCGTAAAATTTCAGAATTTTTTCGTGATGATTTGATATATGAAATCCACCCGAAACCGAACTGCTAGGATGTGGATCTTGAAATTCTTGGCAGAACTTAGGTCAGAACTTGACGACATTTTTGACTAGGGTTCTAGGCCGATTTAGATCTTTTGCAGAACATGAAAGTTGTAGATAAATGTCTTAAGATGGTCTCTGTAAAATTTCATTAAATTTGGAGTTGATTTGCTATGGTAGAACTCGATATCTTTAAACTGTGGTACGTAAAATTCGGACAGATTTGTGGTTCTGCGAAAATTGATGTTTTTGACATGTTTCGGTATCTCGGATTGAAAAAGTTAAAACACAAAAGTTGTTCATCTCGACGTTTCTGAATTTAGACGAATTTTAGAGTAAACGGTGGTTTACCGGAAGTCAAATCTTGAAATCTTATTGAAACATGAAATTAGCCTTTAAGGCTTATATGATGGGGAATTCCTTTGAAATAAAATACACATGAAATACAATGCTTGCCGAAAGGCAATTGAGATATAATGCTTGCCGAAAGGCAATTGAGATATAATGCTTGCCGAAAGGCAATTGAAATATAATGCTTGCCGAAAGGCAATTGAAATATAATGCTTGCCGAAAGGCAATTGAAATATAATGCTTGCCGAAAGGCAATTGAGATATAATGCTTGCCGAAAGGCAATTGATATATAATGCTTGCTGGAAGGCAATTGATAAATAAAGCTTGCCGAATGGCAATTGAGATATAAACTTGAAACCTGAGACATGAGATATGAAACTAGAAGACTCGAAAATTGTTCCGTTTAGATTATGCCTTAAAGTGTGTCTTGCAACTGTGCGAATTATATTTATGATCTTATGAAATCTCTATCTTTTATATTATGCCATTTACTTATTGTTAGATAAATAAGTTAAATGATGTGGTGTTGTGTACATGTTTTCTTTAAATTTAACTAAGGGCTTTGAAACCCCTTAATCATGTTTGTGTTAACTTACTCAGCAAGTTTTTGCTGACCAAACCATATTTTTTTCCTTTTTCTTTCAGAGTTGAGAATTATGCATCGTCATATGCATACATGGGAATTTTGGGAAGATATATTATTTTGAGTTATTGTATTAGACTAGATCTTGCATGAACGGGCCTGTTTAACCCGTATTCTGGCCGTGTTGGCTATATTTAAGTTCCGCTGCATTATACATATGTAATTATTATTTTCCGCTGCAACTTTGATGTATTATTTTTAAATTATATATGAATGGGCTTTAAATGTTTTAAAGTCTGAAAAACCATAGCCTTGCATCTCTTTAGTAAGCTCGGAGAAACCGTGTCTTGCTAGGGAGGTGTGGCGGTGACATCCCGACCTGGGTGACCAAAAACCGGGGTGTTACAAGTGGCGCGAGATATTAGAACATTTAATTGCACATGGCTATAAACTGGTTTTGGAAAATAGAGTCCAACCTTATTTAAAGATTGGCATTGACTTTTATTTATAATCATAGCAAAACAAACTCCGAGTGAGATTTTCTCATTTGAAATAGAATCGGGAATTTGGTTAAATCAGACGGGCTCATAATTATTTTACCAATCAAGAATTTTCTACTTTCATGGTACTCTGAAATTAGTTTAGCCTCAATTGTATGGTTCCACATCTTGGTTACTATCAACATTCTTCCATGGCATGATCATTTGAATGATTAATACTCCTAAAAAGCATGACTCTGCAGCCCTCCTTCAACTTTATTTCCTGATTTGATAATCCAGAATACTTGATCGTGCTTAGATATTCTGGTGAAAATATTTCATCGTCAATATCTATGCTTCATCCTCTTGACAATATTGTTACAACTGAGATATACCTTTCTATTTGCAGACATACGTTCTATGATTTAATAATTGATCATATCAATCATCTCATTGATTGGGGCTAATATAACAATATCATTAAAAATATCTGGATTTGAAGTGGTGCAGATTATATTTGTATACGTACTCTCAAAAATTTCTGCTATAGAATTGTAACACCCGAGAAAAACAAATTCAAATTGTTTTGAACTACGTTATGACTTGATCCCTTCACAGGGTACGTAGGCAGCTTGGAAATCTAAATTCTAAGTTCAGTCACAAAATAAATCACAAAATAAATCACAAAATAAAAACATAACCAAAAGTATCCTAACGTTTAACTGGAGTAAACCGAAACACAACTTCGAGGACGAAGTTGATTCTTAAGGGGAGTAGACTGTAATACACGGGAAAAACGTTAAGAGGAATCAGAACTAATTTAACTAGATTAATTATGGCACGGAAATGTTACGAGCGTTAACCCGAGTTCGTAACGAATTTAAGATAGAGATTTCGAACCGGAAACGACCCGAGAAGTCGAGCCAAACACGTAGAGGATAGAAAACCGATAGAGAAAAGAAGAAAAGACCCGACGGACCACACAAACCGCCGAACCGGCCGATCCGGCCGTCACGTGCCCTCCGCGCGCCGGCGCGCGGCCACCGCGCGGCATGGGGGATACGCGTCCCAGGACTGGTCGCGTGCTCCGCGCGGACAACCCTATACGTGCGCGTCAACACCGCGCCAGAGGTGCAGGAGGTGTAAAATTTCCTTCCATGGCGATTTTCTTGCCAAAAATCCGATCCCTATCGATGGCAACCGGATCACAGCTTAGGAAAGGGTAAAGGTCGGTATTGGGGCGTCCTCAACCCCATTTTCACAGAAAACACAAGTCTTTCCCCTTCAATCTTCCTCTCCAAGCGGAAACCCTTCCAAGACCACTTTCCGGCGAGTATTCCGGCGACGACGGGACAACCGGGACAAAGCCTCTGCCTTCTAGACCCTTGGTAAGTTATAGTATAGTGTTTAGTTCATCCATACATCTTAAAAACTCGAAATCTAACATCCTTTCCTTTGCTACGATTTGACGTCGGGGGACGAACAAAAAGCGATCGGAGAAGTTGGCCATTTGTCACAACCTTAGGACGTCCGGAAATCCCTTACAGCGACCCTATTCTCTAACTAAGTAAGTTAAGTCCTTACTCTTCAATGTTTGCGGTTTATTGTCGTTTGAATTAAAAGATCTAGACACGTAACTAAAATCGGTTTTCAAAAACCCTATTTTTGACCAATCTTAATAACTCGACCAAAACTCTATCTTCGGGAATTCAAACTAAAAGCTTTTCAACATAGATTTTCTTCATAATAATCTACCTTGTGTCCAAATTTCAGCCATTGACATAAAGATTTGATATCCCAAATCGTGACGTAAAGTTTATGTGTGAAAACCGGACGTTTGAAACCATGACAGTTTTATTGATTCTACTTGATGCATATTTTTCACCCATTTTTAGACCGATTTGAACTTTCATTTCTAAATGAAAATTGTAGATAATTATGTCTATATTATGCATATAAAATTTCATAAATTTTGGAGTTCATTAGATATGTCAAATCGGACGAATTCAGATACTGTTTCAAACCGATTTTTGAATCCGCGCGTAAGCAGTGTATTGCTGTCGATTTTTGAACATCTAAAACTCATTATTTCCAAAATCGTAAAAACATGAAAGTTGTTAATTAAGGTGTTATCTACATCCTGTAAAAATTTCGGACCAATTAGATTTAAAATGAATTTTTAAGCGGCGTTGTACGAAACTGTGACAGAATTAAACCTTCGGGCAGAAATCCTCTCGTAAAGAACTCGAAATTCGACTTACTTCAAAACCTTATTTCCAGAAACTTAAAACATAAAAGTTGTTTGTATGAGTGTCCTTGAGCTACTGTATAAATTTCAGAATTTTTGGTTAAAAGACAAATTTTTAATTTAAAAAGGCGTAAACTGTGATAAGTTGGATTTTTCGAACTTGAGAAAACTCGAACTATGAAATGCGATATCGAATATCTTGTAATCGTTGGAACATGAACTTTCGAAAAATCCCGTTCACTAGGCTGAGCCGATCCTCATGCTATCATTATTTTGAGACTGCCTTGTTAGTGGTCTCCCTACTATCTGAGATTGTCTCGTTAGTGATCTCGCGCGCTGTATTTATTTGGATCGCCTCGTTAGTGGTCCTACTATCTTTGAGACTGCCTCGTTAGTGGTCTCCCATTTATTTGGACTGCTTCGTTAGTGGTCCTACGATTTGAGATTGCCTCGTTAGTGATCTCCCCGGTATGATGTCCTCTTCTTAGTCATCGGGATAATACTAAAAGACTTGTGAGTGTGTTTTTAATTAAATTGTATTTATTTATCATGCTTTTAAATTATGCTTTCAAATTATACTTGTACGTCATGCTTTAAAATTTTGTATTCTAGCCTGATATAATAGTCATGTCTTTCCGCTGCAAGTAATCTATAAATTTTAAATTTAATATGCATAAAAACTTTTAATTGAACGCATACAACCCCTTAATTGTTTAGTTAGGGATTAACTTACTCGGTATATTTTTATACTGATAAACCTGTTGTTATTTTTCTTTTACAGAGTATGTCGAGTGACGCGTGCTCATGCATTGGGGGAAACTATTTCATAAACACTTTTAATTCTTGCACTTCAGTACTGTTTTAAATCGGGCCTGTTAAACCCGAGTTTTGGCCATGTTGGCCGTGATTACTTTTCCGCTGCATTTACTCTATTTCGTGCATGGATGATTACTATTCCGTATTTTGAATTGAGTATTATTATTTTCCGGACTCAATATTGAAATATTTTTAAATCTTTTACGTACTCATAAGCCTTGCATTTCCTTAGTGAGCTCGGAAAGCCGTGTCTTGCTAGGGAGATGTGGCGGTGACATCCCGGCCTGGGTTATCAAATCCGGGGTGTTACAAGAATCACCCGTAGAGTTTATAAGAATATCATCTAGAAATGTCACATTTGATTGTACATCTCCAAAATCGATATTAGTTTACCAATTACCATCACTACATAACGTATCCATTTTGCCATTTCTGTCATATGGAGTATATATATATATATATATATATATATATATATATATATTTCATTTTAAATAACATTTCTTTTTGTATCTTGAGTTAATCCATCTTAGAGGGTGTTTGGATAAGCGGTAAGAAAAGTGATTATCTGATTATTGCGTTTTCAACACGCAAATAATCAGTTTAGCCGCTAAAAATGGTGCTGCAAACCTGATTATCTGCGTTTTGAAAATGCAATAATTAAATAATTTATTTCATATCGCTTATCCAAACACCCACTTAATTATATATTAAGAATTCAAGTCCACTCTTTCTAATGACACGAGATATTGCAACATATAAATTTTATTTATTGCAAGATATAACAACAAGTAGCTTCTCAATTTCGAACAAAACTATATTTTTTTATTTGTTCTTCTGTCAATTGCAAATCTGTTAAAACATAGATTAATGATTTATTCCTGAAAAATAGATTGAATAAATTTGATTTTACTTCTTTATTTAATGATGGATCTTCGCACCCCCAATAATAATTATTTATACACCTGATTATTTTATTTATAGTATTTTTTACGAAAATAATTAATTTACTGTAAATCATTATCTATAGAATATAAACTTTCACCATTCTCTTAGTAATTATAATTATTTTATATAAGTTTTAATATAATAAAACATAAATAAGATTTATATTGCTGATTATACATTTATATACAATTAGAATGATACAAGTACATACTTATTATTTATTGAATGTGACATTGTAGATCGTTTATGTGGGAATTCCATATAAGTGACAAATTCTATATCTTTTAAAAATAAAAATTGGGATTTCCAAATACCCATCAATATACCTTTTAACATGAATAAATAAATAAATAAACTGTAATACCCCGTAATAATACGTAGACATTTATTTTTGAGCCCGACCCGAATATTTTGTATCCCGAATAAACAAATTCAAATTGTTTTGAACTACGTAATGACTTGATCCCTTCATGGGGTACGTAGGCAACTCGGAAGTTTCAATTCTGGGTTCAGTCAAATAAAAAAAAATAATACAAACAATATCATACAATAACATATGAGAACACAATATAGAAATGAAGGATAGAACCTTAGTTCTTCGCTTGCGAAAAGCTAACACGCAACTTCGGGGACGAAGTTGATTCTTAAAGGGGGTAGACTGTAATACCCGAGATTTTTATCGGCGTCCAAAGAAATAAAATTTATTTCTTAATCCGATCAAGGCCGAAATATTTCCGAGAAGAAGAAAATAATTCATGATTGCACGGAAATGAATTACCGATAGATTCAAAATGGAATAAAAGAGGGAAAGGAAGCCCGAAGATATTCCATGAATTAATCCCAAAAGAATTGGAATTAAATTCAAGAAGGAAAAGAATTTTAATTCCAAAAACCCGTGAAGTCGGAGATAATTTAATTAGATAAATTATTGCACGGGAGCCAAAAGACGACGAATTAGAAGTCGACAAATCCAAAACCGACGGACTTAAGATTTCAAACATGAAATCAATTTAAGTTGGAATAGATTTGGATGGGGATCGTAATCCGAAAATAACCCGGAAAATCGAGCCCGAAAACGCGGAAGGATAGAAGTCCGAAAGAGAGGAGGAAAAGACCCGACGGATCGCACGGACCCGACGGATCGCACGGACCCGCCCGGACCGAGGTCCAGGTGGAGGCCGCGCGCTGTCCGCGCGGGGTTTACCCTGGCACCGCGCCAACCCCGCGTGGCACCCCAAAATGTGGCAAATTGCGCGATCTCGGCGATTTCTTGCGATAATTCGACCCCCGCCGATGGAAAGTGGATTTTGGACGGGGGAAGGAGTATTAGGACGAGGGGAGAGCAGATTCTCACCCATTCTCAGTCTCCAAACTTCCCTTTACTCTCCCAAACACTCCCAAAGCCAAACACTCTTCCGACGACTTCCCAACGAACTTCCGACGACTTTCCGGCGACCAAAACCGACCGTGGGAACGTGTAGATCAAGGTTAACATCTCGTAGATCGTTGGTAAGAAGTATTTTAGATTCCTTATCTCGTTTTAATCTCAAATCCTCAATCTAACTTCGGATCTTTCACTTGTAAACACGTTCGTGGCCGTTGAAGAAGGAGAAAGTGTGCGTGGATCCGTTCGTAGTAACTTTTGACGAGCCGAGCGACCCTAGGACGACCAAACACTCAATCACTATAAGTTGATTCCTTTCATATCAATACGGGTGGCTTAGGGGCGTCCGAATTAGAGACTTTGTAACGAAACGTAAAAATCGAACCTAAAAACCCCAACTTGCGTGTTTTCTGAAATCCTTTTAAAACTCATATTTCGAGAGTCCAATCCGAGAAACTCAAAACTAGACTTTTGATCGAACACATTAATCTATGTTGTGTAAAAATTTCAGACATTTTCGTCGATGTTTGCTATCTCAAATCGCATCAAACATAAACTGCCTTGTTAAAACTTTTTCGGAAACTGACAGTGTACATGTCCGAAATTGATGAGCATCTTTCTATATTTTCTATTCCGAATTGATCTTTACAATCTAAATGAAAGTTGTAGATAATCATGTCTGGTATGTGCATATAAAATTTCAGAATTTTTGGAGTCCATTTGGTATGTCAAAACGTTGATTTTCCGAACTGTGGTAAAACTGAAACCTGACAGTGTATATGTTGTGCAATAAACTCGATTTTTGACATGTTTCCTCAACTTATTTCGAAATCGTTAAAACACGAAAGTTGTTTGTTAGGGTGTTTTTGGTACACTGTACGAATTTCAGATTTTCTGGACTTGAAATAAATTTTTAAACTAAAAAGGCGTAAACTGTGACGCCAAACGATTTTAAATCGAAGAGATTTTGAAATTTCGAAACAAACGGTCGAAAACCTTGAAATACGATAAATCTATACTTTCGAAAAATCCCGTTACACTAAATCAAAATGATATGAGATACTTTGGTGGAGGGTGAGTGCTCTGCAGGGTGCCCCTCTAGCCTTTCTCTTCGGGCCTATAATGGACGAGAGAATATTATTGAAATACTACGCCAAAACGGCATTGAGATACGGCCTACACTCTCGGGATTATCCGTATGGATTTCCCGAGGCTTCGGAGTGTTTTGGGTATGGCAGATACGACTGCGGCCGCCGGATGACCGGCTACACAAGAAACTTACGAAATGGCTGCAGCCGCCGGATGACTGGCTACACAAGAAACTTACGAAACGGCTACGGCCGCCGGACTACCGGCTACACAAGAAACTTACTAAATTGGCTGCTGCCGCCGGGTCGCCGGCTAAATGAAGCTTACTAAATTGGCTGAGGCCGCCGGATCGCCGGCTAAATGAAACTTACTAAATTGGCTGAGGCCGCCGGATCGCCGGCTAAATGACACTTACTAAATTGGCTGCGGCCGCCGGATCGCCGGCTAAACAGAAACTTGAGAAACGGCTGTGGCCGCCGGATTGCCGGCTAAACTAAATATTGTTGAGTTGATGACGTAAAATAAAAGACTTAATTCTTTTTAATTTATGTCCTTAAATTATGCATTAAAAATTATGTCTTAAATTTTATAACATGTTAAATTATTAATTATGAATTTTAATTCATGTTCAAGTATACAATTAAATGATTAATCTTTAAATTGGTAAATGGAATGTTTTGTATGCATGCCTAGTTTGTTTTTACTCGTGGAAAAATTTAAATGACTTTATCTTATTTTTAAATTATGTCTTTGCTCATGCTATTTAATAGGAAATGTTTTAAAATTATGCTTATGCCTTATATTCTCATCTCTAGATTTAATTTAGTTATGAGAAAATATGAATTTAATTATTGTCTAGTAAAGAGTCAAATTACATGGTTTAATATGCATGCTTAAAAATGAGTTTTTAATTATTAAAATTTTTAAAACCCCTTTATTGCTATGTTAGGATCGACTTACTCAGTTTTTTATATACTGATAAAACCCGTTGTTTCATTTTTTTCTTTATAGCGTATGGAGAGATGGCATGAGCATGCACGCATATTGGGCTCGAGAATTAAATTAGTAACTGTGAATGTTGCATTTTATTAGACTTAAATTACCCACTGCGTTTTGGCCATGTCGGCCCATATTTAAATTTTCCGCTGCGACTTATTTTATTTTCTGTGGATTACACTATGTTATTTTAAAATAAATCTTTTTGGGCTTGTTTTTAAATTGTTTTTGAAATACCTTTAGCCTTGCATCTCTCAAGTGAGCTCGAATAAACTCGTATCTTGCTTGGGAGGTGTGGCGGTGGCATCCCGGCATGGGTTATCAAATCCGGGGTGTTACATAAACATACAAAAATCTAATTCAATATTTAAAACAAAAAATTAAATTATTAAAATTTGAGACATAAACTCACTACAAAGAAATGATGCATATTCTAATAGATGTACTGGAAATATAAAAATTTAAAATAAATAAATAAAAACTAAAAATTGTGGGTATATAAAAATGCAAGAAACTAACATAATACTACATCCGTATCATAACGTATTTGACGTTTGATATATGCTATTATTCATATACAGACTTTCACTTAAAGTTTTATCATAGTCATACAAGTTAAAATATAGCCAAGTGAGATCTTTTTAGATTCGTCTCGTCGTGAAGTTTCTAAATATCGAACTTTTATAATTTTTACTTGTACCGAATTTGAGTTATTAATAATTTAAAATATACATTGAACTGCGTGATATGTGGGTCCGGAGGAAGTAAATACATAATTTAAAAATATAAAACAATAAAAAAATATAAAATTTAAAATTTTCAAATCTTTCAAAAACTGAAAATTGTAGGAATTCTATACAAATTAAAAATTTTATATCTTTTAACAAATGAAAATTTTTTTCCATGCACAAACTATGATTCGACGGCAACGGGCAAGAATTCTTGGGCTCGATATTGGAGGCCACTGGACCACTGATGCTTCGGCTCTTCAGTCTCATATTGTTGATCATTTTAGAGGGGCTTATGGTTATTCAGGTGGATCACAGAACAAACACCCCTTGCTTGCCACTTTGCCAATGCTGGAGGATGTGTCATTCTTAGCTGCCGAGGTGAGTAGACAAGAAGTTAAGGAGGCAGTTGACGGTTTGAAAGGGCTCTCAGCTCCCGGACCTGATGGTTTTCCTCCTATATTTTATAAACAGTATTGGAAGTCGGTTGGAGGGGATGTTTATACCCTAGTCCGTGAGGCTCTACAGACAGGGCAGTTTGATCCTGAGTTAGCGGCAACCTTTATTTGTCTTATTCCCAAGATTGAAGTTCCAAAGGAGATACGCCATTTTCGGCCAATTAGTCTTTGCAATGTAAGCTATAAAATCATAACCAAGGTTATTGTTAACAGACTTCGCCCAGTGTTGCAAGATTTTATTGGTCCTTGGCAGTCGGCTTTCCTTCCAGGGCGTGGCACAACCGGGAATGCTATCACATTGCAAGAGGTGGTTAACTCCTTTCACATTCGACATCGGCGCCGGCGAGAATTTCTTTTAAAGGTGGATCTTGAGAAGGCATATGACAATGTTTGTTGGGAGTTCTTGGATCGTTGTCTTTCCGAGATGGGACTGCCTTTTGCATTATGTCGTCTGATCATGTTTTGCGTCCGCTCTCCGGTATATTCGATCCTCTGGAATGGAGCAGCGCTTCCGCCAATTACTCCAACTAAGGGCCTTCGCCAGGGAGACCCGTTATCGCCATACCTATTCATTATTATTATGGAGAAACTCTCTCGTTCCATATTGGCCAAGGTTAATGAGGGAGGGTGGCGACCTGTTATTTTATGCCGTGAGGCTCCTCCTATCTCCCACCTAATGTTTGCCGACGACCTTCTCCTATTTTTTGAAGCTTCCCTTGAGAGTGCCAGTTGTATGGATGACGTGTTAAGCAACTTTGCTGTTCAATCGGGTCTTCGTATCAACCCTCGTAAATCTCATGCCCTAGCTTCTGCCTCCGTGCCTAGTAGCTTGTGCCATGGTATTGCTAATATTCTGGATGTTGAATTCACCAATGATTTGGGGAAGTATCTTGGTTTTCCAATGTTTCACGGGGCGGCCCGTAACCATCACTTTCAATTCTTGTACGAAAGGTTGCATGCTCAACTGGGGAACTGGAAGAGGACACTATTGAACAAGGCGGGGCGACTGACTTTAGCGCGTTCAGTGTTGGCTTCGATTTCAAATTATGTTATGCAACTAATCTGGCTCCCTTCCGATTTGTGTAGCAAGATGGATGCCCTTATTCGCTCATTCATCTGGAAAGATGCTGCCGGGCATGGACTCCATCTTGTAGCTTGGTCGAAAGTAGCGTTACCTAAGGGTATGGGTGGTTTGGGTATTCGCTCGAGTAGGGATATGAATGTGGCGTTATTGGGAAAGAGTTACATGGAATTTATTACGGCTTCCTCTAAACCATGGGTGGCACTTATCTCGGGCAAGTATGGTGCCCCCAAACCTATCATGGGTCCGCGGCCAGTGGCTTCTGCTTTCTACCGGGCATTGGTCAAGGTGAGTTCCATCTTTGCTCCGGGGCTTCGGGTTAGAATCGGTGCGGGGGATTGTAATTTCTGGGACTCGGCATGGCTTGCTGCGGGTGCGATAGCTCCTCGTATTCCCTATGTGCATATAGTTGATACTAATCTAAAGGTGAGGGATGTCTTCAACAATCAATGTTGGATTTATGACAGCCTATACACCCCCCTTCCGGACTCTATTAAAGTTGAATTACATGATTATGGGCCCTTAGTTTTGCATCCTACTGTCGCTGACTCCATGCGTTGGATGGGGGACGTTGATGGAAGATATAAGGTGAAGGGGGGTTACACCTGGCTCCTGTCTCAGAGAGGGATGAGAAGGGATAGGACTCGATCGTGGGTATGGCGCATACGGGCTTCGGAGAAGGTGAGATTTCTGTTATGGCTGATTGCCCACAATTCTCTTCCAGCGAATGATGTAAGATTTAGACGACATATTGCTGAATCTCCAATATGCGAAGTGTGTGGTCTGCATCGTGAGTCCATTCCGCATTTATTTTTCCAGTGCTCGTGGGCGGTGGCTGTTTGGAACAGACTTGGTCTTACCATTCCGTCGTGGGGGCAGGATGAGGGTGATGATATTGCCTCTAGTTTCATGCAGAAGTGTGGTAAATGGACTAGTCTGCATTGGGCTACTATGTGGGAGATTTGGAAGGGTTGAAACATTGTTGTCATGAAAGGTGAAGTGGTGGACATTGAGGGAGTAGTGAGAAGAGCTCGATTCCTGGGAGATTGCATTAATCGGGTGTTGGGGAAGCCGCCTCGAGTTGTAACTCCTAGATGGGTTTCGTGGAATCCTTTGGAGGCACGTGGTTATATTCTTCATGTAGATGGTAGCTCATTGGGCAATCCGGGTCCTGCTGGCTTCGGTGGTGTCATTCGAGATGCGCATGGGGCTTGGATTGAAGGCTTCGCTGGGTCGGTTGGTGTCGCTTCTAATCTAGTTGCTGAACTCCATGGCATTTTAAATGGCTTACAACGCCTCCTAGCCTTGGGGGTTGAGGATGTTATTTGTTATTCTGACTCCATTGAGGCCTTGCGAATTCTTCGGAATGGTACGAGGGACGAACATTGGCTTCATCCTTTGTCTCGGTCTATTGCAGATCTGGGTGCTCAGCTCCCGGGAAATCGTTGGTTCCATATTTTGCGTGAAGGTAATACGATTGCTGATTCTCTTGCTAAGCATGGGGCGAGTATGGAAGAATTCTTCACCTCATGGGCTTTTCCTCCGGATGAGGTGTCCTCGGCGTTGGCAGCAGATAGGGCGGGAGTGTGGTTCCCGCGGTTTTGAGGGCCTTCGGGCTTCTGTTTCTTTGTTTTTTGCTTTTCTCTCTTCACCCCCCGTTCTGTAGTTTTTTTTTAGTTTTTTCCTCTTTGCCGACGCTTGGCGTCATGTTCACCAAAAAAAAAAAAAAATGAAAATTTTGTAAAATTAAAATTTATTGGAATAAAAAAATGCAAGAAAAAGTAAAATAAATAAATAAAAAATACAAAAATTTGAAATAAATAAATACAAAAATAAATATTTTCAAATTTCAAATCTTTTAAAAACTTTTCTTTTTCAAATCTTTTAAAAACTGAAAATTGTAGGAATTCCATATAAATTGAAAATTTCATATATTTTAAAACTTGAAAATTGGGATTTCCACATCCAAATTAATATGTTTAATATATATTTCCATATCGAAATTAAATAATAAAAAAAATTTAAAAAAATCTAAGAAAATTAGAAATTTGAAATGAGATACCACATTAAATGTTGACTGGGTGGATGAAAATTGTTGGAATAAAAAATTGAAAAAATAAATAAAATAAATAAAAAATATAAAAATTTTAAATAAACAAATACAAAAATACAAATTTTCAAATTTCAAATCTTTTAAAAAAATTTCAAATTTTTTAATCTTTTAAAAATTGAAAATTTTAGGATTCCACATAAATTGAAAATTTCAAAACTTTGAAATTTTCCATATCCAAAATAATGTATAGATTATTAATATATATTTCCATATCCAAACTAAAATTAAAAAAATTAAAAAATCTAAGAAAATTGGAAATTTGAAATGAAGACACCACATTAAATGTTGACTGGGTTGACCGCTAATGGTTTTAATAATTTATAGATTGTATCATTGAAGAAATTTGTATATCTTTCGATGATATATTTATCATATCAATAATGGCCTTTTGTAATATTTATATTGTCGTACTTTAGCAAGGTTTATTTCAACCTTTATTTGCTTTATTGTATCAATAATTCTCGGTAACTAGTACCAAATCATTAGTCGTACAACAAATTATGAGACTATGTCCTCCTGCCATATTGATAGCATTTCTCTTCAATTGCTTTGCCTTTTAGAGGCACACTTTCTGACAGTTATTTTGCCATTTAAGAATCTGACTTTTTCAGTACATATGACCAAACTAAAGACCCACAAAATTTGTTGGTATAACCGAACTAAGATTTGTGGACTCTGTTGGTATTCATGTCATTTTCATTAATATCTTGTCCCATATCCCAAATGTGACATTATTCTGAACACGACTGATTTATATCATTTATAGACTTGTAGTCTTGTAGTCATTATGATGCCCCACATTTGGGATTTCAGCAAAAAATTCTTATTTTACAAAGAGCTGTCATCTTTGCCCCCACATTAAGGGAACTATCACTATCTCTTATTAAAAATAAGAATTGGCAAGCTGCTTATTTCACATATATAGATCAATATGATCTTTTGACCGTAATTTTTTTCGAGGTCTTGGCCTGGGGCGTATTTTTTTTCTCTCTGCGGTCTAGGCCTGTGGCCGTATTTTCTTTTATAATGGTCTTTTCTAGACCCATTCTTTCCAAATAAATTTTAATATCCATATTTCAGAATAAATAATTAATCCCGAATTTTTCCAATGGCATAGATTCCTGTTTTGACAAATTAGTCATAATTGATATTGAAAATAGTTGGAATATATTACCTCAAGTGATTTTCTTCTGGATTTGAAAAATTTTGGCAGAACCCCGGTATGAATTGAATTTTCAATAGAGTTCTAACAGAACCTTGGTAGAATTGGCAAACTCTAATAGGGCCCGTGCTGATAACGTGTTGTATATATTATAATTAGAAATAGCCTATAGTTTATATATATGGAATATATATATAACTCAGTTTGTGCTAGTGTGGGAGTGCAAATTAAAAGCACTGAAAAGTGAGCAAAATTAGAGACAAAAGTTTTCTTCCTTATCATTTTTTGCTGCCAATCACACTGGTATTTATAAGAGGAAAGACTCATCAAAGAAAGGAAATGTGGTAGCTGGTAGTTTGTTAGGTTAGCTCGTGACATCCACACCTAACACATCTAGGTGTATAACAATTTTAAATTTCATAGACTTATTTTATTGGCATAAGCTTAGTCTATTTGTTTAAATATGTCAGGTTTTAAGCCTCTTAAAAGCATACTTAAGACATATATTTTTAAATTTTATAAAAGAATATAAATGTTAAATAAATAGTCATATTAATTAATATATAATAAATTATTAATTTTATACTACCTCCGTATCGAAATATTTATTACAGATCCGCTTCTCACGCGGTCTATGTAATACCCTCGATTTTAATAATAAAGAAATGGAATTATATTCGAAGAGCAAGAGAATTTTAATTCCAATAACCCGTGAAGTCGGAAATAATTTAATTAAATAGATTATTGAACGGGAGTCAAAAGTCAACGAATTCAAAGCCGGCGAATTCAAACTCGAGGATTCAAGATTCGAATACGAATTAATTTCGAGTTCGAAATAAATTTAAGATGGGAATTTTAATCCGAGGACGACCCGAAAAATCGAGCCCGAGAACGTAGGAGGATAGAAGCCCGAAAGAGGAAAAAAAGGCCCGACGGATCGCACGGCCCGGCCCGGACCGCAACCCAGCCGGAGCTCGTGCGGTGGCCGCACGGTCTGGAGGATTCCCGCGCCATGGCCGCGTGATTCGTCTGGCCGCGATCACCTTGCACGTTTTGGCGATTTCTTACCTTATTTTCGACCCCCGACTATGGAAACTCAATCCCAGGCCATGGAAGGGTATTAGGGACGAGATGGGACTGATCTTTGGCCATTTTCGTCAGATCCCATTCACCCATTGTCTCTCAAACTCTCTCCCAAGCTCTCCCAAAACCGAAAACCCCAAAATCCCTTGTGTTCTTAAGTTTCCGACAACCAAATCCCAGCAAGAGGGACTTGAGAAGGAGAAGTCAGACACCTAGGACGTTGGTGAGTGTTTCTTAAGTTTTCCTACACCTTTTTGAATTCAAAATTTCGATCTAACTACGGATTATTCCTTGCGATTTCGGTTCGTGGCCAAAGGAGGAAGAAATCGTGTTGAGGAGATCCGTTCGTGGCAATCCGTAGACGCCGGACGATCCAGAGATGACTTAGAACTCAAATCAAGTAAGTCAATGCCTTACATATCAATCTCGGTGGCTTAGGAACGTTCGTAACATAAGATTTAATCAAAACATAAAAATCGGACTTAAAGAATTCACCTTTGCGCGATTTCTGAAATCCAACAAGAACTCCTATTTGGAGAATCCGAAATGAAAAACTCTGAAATGAAGCTTTGTTCCTAACATCTTAATCTAGGTTGTGTCAAATTTTCAAGCATTTTCATCGAGTTTTGATCCCCGAAATCTGATCTGGTATTTTCTGAGTTATTTTGCAAAACCCAAAAAGTTGATAGATTGTAGTATCCGACTTCTTTGATGTTTTTCTAATGGATCCCGATGAAAATAATCTTTGGTGTAAAAATGAAAGTTGTATATAACTGACTCAAGGATGTGTCTGTAAAATTTCTTAATTTTTCGTTAACGTTTGGACCTCCGAATGCAATCTGATTGTCTAGGTATTTTCAGACGAAATTCTGACAGATTTTCTAATCGAACTTCGTGCGCAAATCTGATCTGATTTGTAATGTTTTCGAATAAATTGCCTCCAACAAAACTTATTCATTTTTGTGTCATGTACGTGCCTGTAAATTTTCATAATTTTTGGAGTTCGTTTACTAGGTCGAAAATGTGTTTTAAAAACAGTGCGCTGTCTACCGGTAACTTAACAGATTTTGAGTTTTGGGAAGATTGTAAAATTCGACCTACTTTCTCACCAGATTTCGGAAAAATTAAAACACAAAAGTTGTTCGTTAATATGTTTTTGATATACTGTGCGAATTTCAAGTCGATCGCCTTTAGAATAAAATTTTAAACGAAAAAGACGCAAACTGTGGCGAATATGTATTAAACTTGGTGGATTGTGATTTTATATACAAATGGACGAGGGTTCCTTTGAATGTTAAAAATAAATTTTGAAAATCCCATTACACTAGGTTGAGAATGATCTCCACCCTAAATAAAATATAAGTTCTTGCCTGCCAGAATGACAGTTGATATACATGGCCTTCAAAAGCGGCAGTTGATATACACGGCCTGCCAAAACGGCAATTGATATACATTGCTTGCCAAAAACGGCAGTTGAGATACCAGCCTACACTCTCGGGTGTACCCATGTGGGTTACTCGAGGCTCCGGAGTGGTAATGTGTATGGCGCGATACGCGGATTGCTTCGGCAATTCTGAAATTTGATACTTGAGAAACGTGATACTTGAGAAACTTGGTTGTGGTGTCCTCTTCTTAGTTCATGGAAAAAATTAAAAGACTTAATCCTTCTTTTAAATTATGTTTATACGCATGTTATTATTTATTTATTTAAGTCATGTTTTAAATTTATGTCTATGCCTTAAATTATTATTTTTAAATTCAATTGTGCTATGGGAATTGAGCCAATTAACTTCTTGTCTATTACTTAGTCAAATCACATGTTTTAAATATGCATGCTTAAAAATGTATTTTATTTATTAAATTTTAAAACCCATTTATTGCTACGTTAGGGATTGTCTTACTCTGTATTCTTTTATACTGATAAACGTTTTATATTTTCCTATTACAGAGTACGGAGCATGATCATGCATTGGGGGATTATTTTGGACATTTACTTCATCATTTTACATGACTTGCATACGGGTATGTTAACCCGTGTTTGGCCATATCGGCCCAATATTAATTTTCCGCTGCAAACTTAGTTGATATCGTGCATGGATGATTATTACTCTATTTTTAATTTAAGTACTTCCAGACTTGTTTTTAAATTATTTTTGAAATACCTTTAGCCTTGCATCTCTCAAGTGAGCTCGAATGAAGTCGTGTCTTGCTTGGGAGGTGTGGCGGTGGCATCCCGGCCTGGGTTACCAAAACCGGAGTGTTACAGTCCAATGTACTTTTTATACCATTAATAAGTCAAGTTTGGTACAATAAAAAATTCTAAACTTTCGATATTTAAAGGGAAGCGACAGCCCAACTGATTAACATCCTTACCTTGGGGAGGATATTAAAGAAGGGTTGGATATTCAAATCTCACTTCCAACAACCCACCATGGGGTGCTTGGCGGTAGCCTGGATGCACACGTGGAAAGGGGTTGGGGTGCATGATTGTAATACCGTAATTTTTAGGATAGAAAATAGAATTTAATCCAATGAGTAAAGAGGTTTCGTTCCGAGAACCCGTAAAATTGGAAATGCACGGAAGCCAAAAGACGACGAATCCAAAATCGACGGACTTAATATTTCGAACACGAAATCAATTTAAGTCGGAATAAATTTAGGATGGGAATCGTAATCCGAGAATGACCCAGAAAAATCGGAATCCGAGAACATAGAGGGATAGAAGTCCGAAAGAGAAGAGGAAAGGCTCGACGGATCGCACGACCCGCCCGGACCGAAGTCCAGGCGGAGGCCGCGCGCTATCCGCATGGGGTTTGCCCTTCCACCACGCCAACCCCGCGTGAGACCACAGAATGCGGCAGATCACGCAATTCCAGCAATTTGTTGCCAAAACTACAACTCCCGACTAAGGAAAGTGGATTTTGGACGGGGGAAGGAGTATTAGGACGAGGGGAGAGCATATTCTCACCCATTCTCAGTTCCCAAACTTCCCTCTACTCTCCCAAACACTCCCAAAGCCAAACACTCTTCCGACGACTTCCCGACGAACTTCCGACAACTTTCCGGCGACCAAAACCGACCGTGGGAACGTGTAGATCAAGGTTTACATCCCTTAGATCGTTGGTAAGGAATATTTCAGATTTCTTATCTCGTTTTAATCTCAAATCCTCAATCTAACTTCGGATCTTTGACTTGTAAACACGTTTGTGGCCGAAGGAGAAGGAGAACGTGTGCGTGGATCCGTTCGTAGTAACTTTAGACGAGCCAAGCAACCCTAGGATGACAAAACACTCAATCACAGTAAGTTGATGCCTTTCATATCAATACGGGTGGCTTAGGGGCGTCCGATTTAGTCACTTTGTAACGAAACGTAAAAATCGAACCTAAAAACCCCAACTTGCGCAATTTCTGAAATCCGTTTAAAACTCATATTTCGAGAGTTCAATCCGAAAAACTCAAAACTAGACTTTTAATCCAAACACATTAAACTATGTTGTGTAAAAATTTCAGAGATTTTCATCAATGTTTACTACCCCAAATCGCTCCGAACATGAACTGCCTTGTTAAAACTTTTTCAAAAACTGACAGTGTACATGTCCGAACTTGATGAGCATGTTTCTATATTTTCTAGTCCGAATTGATCTTTTCAATCTAAATAAAAGTTGTAGATAATCTGTCTAGTATGTGTGTATAAAATTTCAGAATTTTTGGAGTCCATTTGGTATGTCAAAACGTCGATTTTCTGAACTCTGGTAAAACTGAAACCTGACAGTGTATATGTTGTGCAATAAACTCGATTTTTGACATGTTTTCTCAACTTATTTCGAAATTGTTAAAACATGAAAGTTGTTTGTTAGGGTGTTTTTGATATACTTTACAAATCTCAGATTTTTCGGACTTGAAATGAATTTTTAAATAAAAAAGGCGTAAAGTATGATGCCAAACGGCCTTTAAATCGCGAGATTTTGAAATTTCGAAACAAACGATCGAAAACTTGAAATACGATAAAACCGTACTTTTGAAAAATCCTGTTACACTAAATCGAAACGATACATGAGATACTTTGGTGGAGGGAGAGTGCTCTGCAGGGTGCCCCTCTAGCCTTTCTCTGCGGCCCTTTAATGGACGAGAGAATATTATTGAAATACTACGCCAAAACGGCATTGAGATACATGGCCTACACTCTCGGGAGTATCCGTATGGGTTTGCCGAGCCTCCGGAGTGTTACTGGGTATGGCAGATACGGCTGCGGCCGCCAGATGACCGGCTACACAAGAAACTTACGAAACGGCTGCGGCCGCCGGATGACCGGCTACACTGAATATTGAGAAATGATGACGTAACGGGGAAAATTAAAAGACTTAATACTTTTTACGTATTTATTTATTTATTCTTGTCTTTAAATTTTGCATTTAAATTTATGTCTTAAATTCTATATCATGTTAAATTATTATTTATGAATTTAATGCATGTTCAAGTATACAATTAAATTATTTATTTTTAAATCGGTAAATGGAATATTTTTGTATGCATGTCTAGGAGTAAAATTTAATTATTTAATTAAACCCCTTTATTGCTATGTTATGATCGACTTACTCAGTATTTTATATACTGATAAAATTGTTGTTTTTCTCTTTTTCAAAGTATGGAGAAAATGCATGAGCATATGCATTAGGGGGATGGAAAAATTTAAACATTGTTTTATCGCTTTTTATGATACTTGCATATCGGGCCTGTATAACCCGAGTTTTGGCCATGTCGGCCCACTTTACATTTTCCACTGCGATATATTATTATTAATATTATTATGTGTGTGGATGAGACTTATTTATTATTTTTTAATAAATTCCGGACTTGTTTTTAAAACTTTTGCAATACCTATAGCCTTGCATCTCTTTAGCAAGCTCGGAGAATCCGTGTCTTGCTAGGGAGGTGTGGCGGTGGCATCTCGGCCTGGGTTATCAAATCCGGGGTGTTACAAGTTGGTATCAGAGCCCGGAATATTTTAAAGCTACTATTATTATTATTTTTAAACCATTATTTTAAACCTAATATTATTTTTAAATTTATTATTTTTAAGACTACTAGTATTATTTTTAGTCCAAAATTTGAGCCCAAAATTTTCTATCTAGTTAGAATAATATTTTGAGCCCAAAGATTAATTATTTTGACCCAAAAATTTTTATGATAGGCCCAATCATTTTGACCCAAATACCCATGTTTTTGTTACTTTAGCCCAAATTATTAATTTTGACCCAATATAGAGGCCCAACTTTTTAACTACTTAAATCCATAATTAAATTTAAATTAAAAACACATTAAATTAATTTTTATTTGGGGGGGGGGGGGGGGGTTGCATATGCATATTTCATATAGTTTTAAATTCCTGCATATCTTAACTTTGCTTGAAACATATTCTAACTCTAACTTCCCTTATTGACATTAGATGGCCGGACAAAACGTGAACATGATCAACCTTATGATGAGATTGATCGAGGCACATCTCGAAACCCCACAAAATATAAACAATTTCAAACTGCGGGTAGAACAAATGGAGGCTAACCTGGCCCATCTAGCTAACCTGAGAGAAGCGGATCTATCCCGACCTGACCCAACTCAAGGTCCAAGTTGACGAACTTCAAGCCCACGAGGCCGAACTCCAGGCCCAGGACCATGACATAGAGATACAAGTAGGGGATCTGGAAAATGAACTGATTAATCTGAATGATACCTTGTTCCCACATGCCCCATTTAGCCTGGGAGCTAATCCTGCCGTTGTCCCTGTCGCCGCTCCTCTTCCTGTTGCCGCCGCTGATCCTGCTCCGGCTGCTGGGCCCAATTGGCCAGCAAGCCCAGTGTTTCATGGCCCTCTTGGCATGGGCACTATTGAGGAATCGAGTGATGGGGACGATCCCATGGAGGATCCAGACACCTACGAACACTAGACTTAGGGGTCTTTTGTCGCATTATTCCTATTATTACCGTTCCTATTTCCCGAACTATTCCTAGCTTTGCGATTCCTACAGCTTGTATCGAATAATTTTTTTTTCTATTAAGCAATAAATTACAAGAATTTATATTATATTTAACCTCCATTATTTAAACTACCCATGTAAATTTAAAATCGTTTTCTACATCCAAACACCTGGAGGGGTTCAACCAACCAAAGGTACAAGGTATTAATAAGCAAACAGCACATATATAGAAATGACAATCAAACAAGGGTACCTCAAACCCTAAACCCTGAAATCCTGAGACATCAATCAACTGCATAAACTAAGGCAGAACAATTCAACCGCATTTTTAGAAACAACAATCAAAACAGATAACCAGGCAGTGATACAACGAAAGCATAAGCTACGAGTCACAGTCAGTAGAATAGCCATTATACCACACATAGAGAAACTACTAAATCAACTGTTCCTGACACGAGTCTAGATAAAAACGCAAAGAAAAACCATAAGATCAATGATCGGGAGGAGGGAACTGCCGACGCATATACTCGTCCATCTGACGCATGTAGGCATACATGTCGGTAATGGTGGCCTGCTGCTCCAGCTGTCTCGTAGTAATCATATCCATACGAGCCTGGTATAGATCCATCCTGGCATCCAAAGCATCATAACGAGCCTGCCCGGCTGCGAACCCAGCGTCGATACTAAGCTGCATCCCCTGCATCACCTGGAGCATCTGCGTCATCTCCGGACCCTGCTGTGGGACCACAGGAGGTGGAGGTGGAGGCGGCTGCTCTGGGGGAAAGACTAGAATCAAACCACCATCCTCGGGCTGCGGGCAAAGGACAGCCCGAGGCGCGCCGCGTCGCAAGGCATTGCGCCGAACGGCGCAAGTCAGAACACGATAATGCTCACCTGCAGCTAACTCGTAAGGGTCCGTCTCCGGTGTCGTACGGATCCCCTGGGCAGCACATAACCCACAAATGAGGTGAACGTGGGTGATCACCCTCTTCCCTCGCCCTCGTCGCAAGCCCCTCAGATTGTCCGCAATGCAAGCTCCCACATTTACCCTACCGCCCCGGGCGATATAGCAAATGGTCTCATAGACATGATCAATGGCGATATGGCTCCGGGTAATCGGTCGGACGCGTCCTAACGAAAGCTGAGCAAGTACACGCCAATGAGCGTCCATCGATGTCAACCGTAGCTCATGGTCGTGCTCAGTCTGCGGTGGTACCCCGGTGCACAAGACGCCCCATGCGGGAGCAAGTACACAGCCCTCAGGCTGTGGCCGGAATACACCATCGTCAGGTAGACCGAAATAGAGGTTGATCGCCCGAGCACTGAAGTCTAGGTAGCGGCCACGAACCCAGACTCGAGATAAGTCCTCGTGCTCCCCAAGACCGCCAATGTTGGGAGGACCTCCATAGCTAGATAACCGGAAGCAATGCCCTCGGGATGACGTGCGAGTCCGGTCCACTGAAGGTGCTCTAAAAACCGCACTGATCCTGTCATCGCCGATATGATCCGGGAACATGCCTCTCTCAGGTACGTAAGCCATGTTCCGACGAAGCTCGTCGAAATAGAACTCCTGGGAGGCCATCATCATGAATCGATACCTATCGTGCCGGCGAGGACGCACCTCGTCAGGGAGATCCCTGAGTCTCGGACCCCGCTCTTCGTCCTCCCCAGACTCACTCTCATCAAAATCCGGCATCACCGGAGCGGCAGTACTAGGGCCAGCCGCATCGCGCCGAGTAGCTCATCTCTTGGCCCCCGGAGGACACATGAGAGACGCCAAAACAACCCACAGGAAGAGCAACATCCTGCAAATAACCAATACCAATTATAAGGCTAAGTTCCACACAATAATTATCAAGCAGGAAACGCAAAAACATCAAATATAGGCCTCCAACGGGAGTAATCCAAAAGGACATCAGATCTAATAGTTCATCAATACAAACCGAAAGGTAACCAAACCAAAGAACGTGCCCAAACAAATTCCAAAACCCATTGTGACATTTCGTCAAACACGTTATGTGCGCAATAAACCAAATCCAAAGTTTATTTACAAACATATGGAAATTGTTCACAAATTGAAGCAATTACTCAAGCAACGACTCAACATCACATTGTGGCACAAAACAACAACAATGAATTCATTTCCTTGCTCGCAATACAAATATAAATCGGAAATTTCACATCCTCTCTACAAATCTAAAATTTAGCAAGAACTTCCCCAAATTAAGTACACATTGTTGCACAAACACTTCCAAACCAACGAGAATAGCATCAAGTATCATATAAACTCATCAATTTGCACGAATCAAGCCTAAAAATAACAAATCCCCAATTTTTATACATAAACCCTAATTTCTAAATCCATTCACAAATCAAAACATTCAAAGCATAAGAATTGAAATTGGTAAGTGAAAGTGGTAGGTACATACCTTGCAGAGCAAAATCGAAGTCGGAACCGGGAGAATTTGAGATCGAGAGGATGAATTTGAGAGAAAATGTGAAGTGGTCTCGGATGGGGAAATGAATGAAGTGGCTCGCGCCCTTTTTTTTCAAACTGCTAAGCCCACGCGGTCCCCGCCCGCTGAAGCCCCAAAATCGCGCGGACACCGCGCGGGACACGAAAAATGTTTTATTTTTTTTTATTTTTGATTTTTGCTTTATTTTCTTTTGCTTTACACTACTCACTTAGCCGAGCCTACATCGGTAATATGATACGCCGACACGGAGTACCACATGACATTATCTCGGATAGAGACAGTAGATTTGTCTCTCATTTTTGGACAAAACTACAAGAAGCCCTCGGTATGAAGATAAAGATGAGTACCACGTTCCACCCCATGACGGATGGACAAACAGAGAGAACAATCCAAACGTTAGAGCACATGCTAAGGGCATGTGTACTAGAGTTTAAGGGAAGTTAGGAAAACCATTTACCTTTGACCGAGTTTTCCTACAACAATAGTTACCATGCTAACATCGGCATGGCACCTTTCGAGGCACTGTATGGACGCAAGTGCCGAAGCCCATTGAGCTGGGAAGAGAACAATGGGACTGTGGAAGTTGGACCGTAACTTGTTGAGGACATGGCTCAACAGGTCAAAATAATCCAAGGAAAGATGAGAGCCGCCCAAGACCGGCAAAAGAGTTATGCCGACGTGAGACGGCAAGACTTGGAATTTCAAATCGGCAATAGAGTCATGTTGAAGGAAATTGATGCGCTTCGGCAAGCGAGGGAAATTGAGTCCACGATGCATAGGACCGTATGAGATTCTAGAAAGAGTCGGTAATCTAGCATATCGACTAGCTTTACCGCTACAATTGGCTCGTGTCCACAATGTGTTCCACGTATCACAATTGAAGAAGTATGTGCACGACCCGAACCATGTACTCCAACCGGAGGAAATCGAATTGGACGATGATTTAAGCTACGAGGAAGTTCCGGTGAAAATTTTTTACTTCAAGGAGAGAGTGACAAGGAATAACACCGTCAAAATGGTTAAGGTTCTTTGGTCAAGCCATGAAACCGAGACGGCAACATGAGAATTAGAGGCGGAGATGAAGGATCGTTACCCGACCCTTTTCCAAGACGAGACAACCACAGTTACAAGGACACAACTGTCGTCTTAAGAGCGGGAGGATGTAACGGCCCGAATATTTCCGAATATTTTTGTCCGAATATTTTGTACCCCAAATAAACAAATTCAAATTGTTTTGAACTATGTAATGACTCGATCCCTTCAATGGGTACGTAGGCAACTTGGAAATTTCAATTCTGGGTTCAATCAAATAATAACAAACAACAACACACAATAATACAATCGCTTAATCGCTTAATCGCTTAATCAAACAATTCCTGAACTCGCGAGATGATAAAGCACAACTTCGAGGACGAAGTTGATTCTTAAGCAGGGTAGACTATAATACCCGTAATTTTTAGGATATAAAATAGAATTTAATCCTATGAGTAAAGAGTTTTCGTTCCGAGAACCCGTAAAATCGGAAATGCACGGAAGCCAAAAGACGACGATTTAGAAGTCGACGAATCCAAAACCGATGGACTTAAGATTTCAAACACGAAATCAATTTAAGTCGGAATAAATTCAGGATGGGAATCGTAATCCGAGAATGACCCGGAAAAATCGTAATCCGAGAACATAGAGGGATAGAAGTCGGAAAGAGAAGAGGAAAGGCTCGACGGATCGCACGACCCGCCCGGACCGAAGTCCAGGTGGAGGCCGTGCGCTACCCACGCAGGGTTTATGATAATGGCCAAAATTGACCATTATTTTCAATCTATTTCCGTGTCTAAACATGGACATTTGATCGCATTCCGGTCTTATTTAAATAAGAAAGCAGTTGTAGACAGATATGTGCAAGTTTGTATAAATAATAAGCTGGTATTGAAAAATACAAAAATATTGTTATTTTATTAAATTTTTGTTAAAAAAATCCAAAAACATGATAAAAATATCAAAAATCCCACACTTGATAAATTATGGTTTGGTGGTATTTGTTCGGTGGAACACGGGTCCATTAAACGAAACACAAACCAAATAATCAAGTGGACTAAATATCCATATTTATTTTTTTTACTTTACATTTTGATATATATATTTTTATTTTCACTTTTACTTCTATTTTTTATTTTTATATCTATTTTTATCCTTATCTTTATTTCCTGCTATAATTAAAAATAATTGGTCCACTAATCCATTAATCCATTTTAATTAAGTGCGGGTGATCACCAATCCAATTTAATTTGGCCCAACAGCAAGGATTTAGCCCACCAACAATTAATTTGGCCCACTCCAACTCCAAGCCCAAACCCAATCCAGCCTAACCCTAACCCCAACCCTAATACCCTGCCGCCGCCGGCGCCGCCACCGCCGCCGGCCGGACGGCGTCCCTCAACTTCCGATCATCTCCTCAGTCTGCCGCCACCACCTTCATCTTTCCGGTCACCATCCTCAATCCAGTCTCGTCACCGGCAGCCCCCTGCCTCTCCGTCTTCTCGAGCGCCGCCGACGCACCACCACCGGCGAGCGCCGCAACAGCCGGCAACAAATCCGCCCACCACCACCATCTCCGCCCTTGAACCCCGTCTCCACCAGATCCCTTCACCACCATCACAGCCTTCCCTCACCGCACCACCACCCTCAAGCACCTCCAACCCGCCGCCGTTCCAGATCCGGCAGCAGCCCCCGCTGCCCTCCTCCAATTCAGTCCGGCAGCCACCATCTTCATCTTCACCACTGCTCAAGCCTCCGCCAACACCGCCGCTCATCTCCCTCACTTCTGATTCCACCGCCACTGCCAACATCGACGAGCTCCGCCCTCATCGCCACCTCCGGCGACCACCGAGCACCTCCTATTTCCCTTGTCTCCAAACCCCACTTTCAGATTTCAGAAAACAAGAAGAAGCAGTAAAAGAATTTTAAAAACTGGAGATGAGAGACAGAAAAAGAATGAAGAAGAAGAATGAAAGAGAAAATGAAAAACTGGAAACGAGAGAGAAATGGAGGAAAGAGGAAAAGAAAGAGAGGAGAGAGAAAATCCCATCCGGTCGCGATCCAATGCCTCGCGACCGGGTGCCTCGCGACTGGAAAATTGCTCCGCGACTGTGAGAGGGGTATCGCGACACGTGTCTAGGGACAGGGAAAATGGTTAGGGACTGAGAGTATCAAGACACAAAATCTGTGTCGCATTGTTTCGCGACACAGGGATCGCGACCGCGACACAGACTGAATTGAGGACAGAGACAGAGTATTGTGGTCATAATTATTTTGGGATCCTTCCCTTGGACATAGAAGTCGTGATTTAAATCAGATGTCTCATGATAAATTTCCAACAAAAATTCATTTATAAAATCCGGATCTAAGTAAGGGATAAATTCCTCATTTATGACTAATTCATATCCGACTGGGGGTTGATTTTGGGAAATTAGAAGCAGAGTCAGCGATTAGGTCTCACCTAGACTGAAAGGATCTGTGTTTTAATTGAGAGTCTAGTACCTGTTTAGGGAATGGTTTTCAAATCAATTATTTTCCAAAATTGCTGTGTGTTGGGAATCTGATATTAAATGTTGCACTGAGATGGGGTCCACTTGGACTCAAATACGATGTGATAGTTAATACTAGAGGAACAACATTCGGGCCTTGGTTATTTTCTGAGATAGGGTTGAGTACTCTTTCAACTGCTGTCCTCTTCTGCCAAAGCCTCTTTTTGAGTCCTGAGTGAGTGCATCCGAAACGAACTAATTCACTAGTTTGTTTCATTAGTTTGTATCTCATAACCACCCGGAAGGAAGTGAACACTGCGAGCGGTTCACCGAGAGCCGGGAATTCTTGAACCACATCCGGTCATTCTGACTGGGGGCTTTCTTTTACTACCAGGGTCAAACTTTCAAAAACCTCCGAGTGATAGGATTTTAAATGCTTTCTTTATCGCTTTCTTTTAAATGCATTCGTTAGAGGTCAATCGGTTGTATTGAGAGTTGTGTAACTGCTACTAGGACTGATAGTTAAGGGATAGTTCAGGCTCGATTAAAATCTTTAGGTGTGACATGGGGGAATGATAGGAGTACTTGGCACGTCAACTAATGATTTGCCAGGTGTTGCTTGTCCACCACAGATAAATGGCAACGCTCTGACGGGAGCAGTTGTAAGTCTGTGGTATCTTAGAATTTGTTGTCTTAAGAGCATGTAAACTCTTACTGTAAGTACCTGTCTGTTAAAGGGAACATGGTGTAGAGAGCATGAGAGTTAGCTAACTTGAGGATTATCCCAAGCTGCGATTTGTGTATTAAAAATGGAATTTTAATTGTGTTTCATCTGAATCTTGTCCAGTCTTTATTCTTTTCTTCCTGTCCCTTCTGTCATATTTTAAATCTGCTTTCTTAGAATAAGCTTAACCGCTTTCTTAGAATAATTTTAATTGCTTTCTTAGATTAAATTTACCTGCTTTTCAGAATAGTTTTTTAATTTGCTTTCTAGAATAATTTTAATTGCTTTCATAACTTAGTTTAAATTCTGTCAAGTAGTTGATAGTCAAAACACAAACTTGAATCGAGTAACCGAGTGGAAAATATTATAAAACGACGTGGGCCCTGCTTCCATCGCACATCCTCCAGTGAACGATCCGGTACTTACTATAAATACTGCAATTTTTGACTCCGTGCGCTTTCGGGGGCACAGTTTCTCAACACGAGTAAATAAAAACGTGACAACCTATAAATATATCCCTAATCCCAAATCCGCCTTCATAAAGTGGTTTCATTAAATAAAAATTAAACCGGGATTATTCTATTTTCTTAAAAATACTCGTGTTAATGAAACTTGTCAAAAGTTTCATGGCGCCGTTGCCGGGGAGGATGCAGCGTCGTTTATTAAGAGAATTACACTCCTGATTACTCATAGTTAGTTTAGTGTATATATTTCAGAACAGAAAGTACCCTCAAATCAATTAAACATTTAGAGTACTAAGACTCTAAATGTGAGGATGTTGATTTGAGGGGAAAACCTAACCAATTGGGTATTCTTTCTTGCAGGAATCATGGAGCCACCAAAAAGAAAATAACAGCTTCAAACGGGACAAGCCACGGCCACCATTTCCACTTGCCGTCGCCCCTGTCCCCATTTCCATCATCTTCACCACCACCGGACAAGCCACTGCCACCATCTCACTCGCCGTCGCCCCTGTCCAACTAAGCATCAAAACAGGTTCCCGGTTGGATTAGTTCTGTAATTGACCGAATATTATATCCGGAATTTAAAGAAACTTAAGATCCGGAATAATTTTCACAAGCACAGAATTAATTCAACCTAAATTCTTGCAAGTCAGAATAATTTTATTATTATATAAAAAAAAACCTTCTTGTGCATATTATATTAAATAATTCGGGTATTAATCAATTAACTCACATTTAAAGCTTCAAAACAGGTTCCCGGTTGGATAAGTTCTGTAAATAATAGAAAATATTCCTGGAATTTAAAGCAATTTAAGATCCGGAATAATTTTTATGAGAACGGAATTAATCCAACCTAATTTTTGCAAGTAGACTAAATTTTATTTATGTGTTTAGAAAATCCAAAATGTGATTGTACAATTTTGATGAAAATCATAATTTTTCTAAGTATTGGGCATCGAACAATTGCCTTGCTCGATGAACCAAACGATTACACATAGCCAAAATCGTCGAACACTTAATTGGTTTGACGAAAAAGGCTATCGGAGTTATATTCATAGCTTTTATGTAAATATTTTTCCCCTCCCTCCATCTTCTTTTATTTTGTTTTGATTTTGATAATTTGTTTAAGTAGGAATTGATTTACTCACATTTCGAGCAAGGCTCAACATGTGAGGATGTTGATTCTTCACTTAAATATAAAAAAAAGGTGTGTTATTTTTATTTTGTTTATTTTTATTATTTTATATATATAAACCCAGTACAAGGCATGCATAAATCTGTTAGCTTAAATTCGCATATGAGATTTTGGTTTATGATTAAATTTTCAAACTTTTAAAATCGGGATAATATAATTGAAGACATGCAATGATATGAATTTTTGAGGTTTTGAGCTATAAAAATTTAGTGATATAATCATCTTGTTGGGTAATAAGTCCTCATGTTGAGAATTTAATTGAATAGATTGTAAGAATTATTCAAAGATTGTATTTATGAATATTGTATGACATGTATCAATCATTCCTTGTGAGATTTGAGCCATGAGTCACTTTTACTCATTCTTTCTTTGATTGTGTGAAAATCATTTTTTAACTAAAGAAAACTAGAACTTGCGATTGGGACCGATTCAAGACTATGCCATATTCCAAAAATCGAGCATATGATCGAGGCACCTAGAAAACCAAATTTTGGCCTTCTTTTGAAATCCAAACCCCAAAAATATTTTCCCTTTAGGATTACCACTTTGAGCCTTTAAGCCTAATTTTTCTTTGAAGCCCTCTATATTATTCTTAGCCTTACAAAAAGACCAAGAAATTCAAACCCAAGTGTGTAAGAACGAATTTTATCAAGGCATTACAATTTATGATCATCAAATTCATCAATCGGTATTCAAAAAACCAAAAAAAAAAAGAGAGAAAAATGTTGAGTTCCATTCAACAAAAATAAATTGCAAATGACTAAGCAAATTAGACATAGTCTAATGTCATGCAATGAAAAAAAAAAGAAGAGAAAAAAAAGAAGAGAAAAATATTGATGATCATTAATTTTTAAATAAAAATATGCCAAGTTATGATATGCCAAGTTATGATAGAATAAATTCTTGCCACTTCTTAACCCAATAATTCCCTTTCCTACCTAATGTTACAACCGTACGCCCCGTTATAACCCTTGAATAAGACCTCATGATCTCGATTTGAAGAAAAGAGCCGGTGGCGAGTTGGTCCAATCGCAAGCTCATGGGATAATTTAATTAAATTTGATTATGAGTGATTCAATGATGAAACCCATTTGAGAGTGAGTGAAATTTCCGTTTACACTATATGTGAGGCCTCATTTCTAATTTATATTCATGTCATGCTTTAATTCTAGAATTAAATCAATGATTTTTTCTAAACATGATATTCATGAAAAATTATCAATAATGACTGATTTGTAGGCCTGATTAAGTGAGAAGTATCATTTTATTAAACACTGCAATCAAGAGAATTTAATACTTTTAGTTTTTGGTTGTCTTATCCCAATCTAAAAAGAATGAAATTTTTGAAGCCACGAAAATAGATTGAATATGCAGAGTCTATGTTCTTAGGAACACTGACTCTGACTGCTCGGAGGACGATCAGTATTAAATGTGAGGATGTTGATAATGGCCAAAATTGACCATTATTTTCAATCTATTTCCGTGTCTAAACATGGACATTTGATCGCATTCCGGTCTTATTTAAATAAGAAAGCAGTTGAATTTGACAGATATGTGCAAGTTTGTATAAATAATAAGCTGGTATTGAAAAATACAAAAATATTGTTATTTTATTAAATTTTTGTTAAAAAAATCCAAAAACATGATAAAAATATCAAAAATCCAACACTTGATAAATTATGGTTTGGTGGTATTTGTTCGGTGCAACACGGGTCCATTAAACGAAACACAAACCAAATAATCAAGTGGACTAAATATCCATATTTATTTTTTTTACTTTACATTTTGATATATATTTTTTTATTTTCACTTTTACTTCTATTTTTTTATTTTTATGTCTATTTTATCCCTTATCTTTATTTCCTGCTATAATTAAAAATAATTGGTCCACTAATCCATTAATCCATTTTAATTAAGTGCAGGTGATCACCAATCCAATTTAATTTGGCCCAAACAGCAAGGATTTAGCCCACCAACAATTAATTTGGCCCACTCCAACTCCAAGCCCAAACCCAATCCAGCCTAACCCTAACCCCAACCCTAATACCCTGCCGCCGCCCGCCGCCGGCCGGCCGGCGTCCCTCAACTTCCGATCATCTCTTCAGTCTGCCGCCACCACCTTCATCTTTCCGGTCTCCATCCTCAATCCAGTCCCGTCACCGGCAGCCCCCTGCCTCTCCGTCTTCTCGCGCCCCGCCGACGCACCACCACCCGGCGAGCGCCGCAACAGCCGGCAACAAATCCGCCCACCACCACCATCTCCGCCCTTGAACCCCGTCTCCACCAGATCCCTTCACCACCATCACAGCCTTCCCTCACCGCACCACCACCCTGAAGCACCTCCAACCCGCCGCCGTTCCAGATCCGGCAGCAGCCCCCGCTGCCCTCCTCCATTTCAGTCCGGCAGCCACCATCTTCATCGTCACCACTGCTCAAGCCTCCGCCAACACCGCCGCTCATCTCCCTCACTTCCGATTCCACCGCCACTGCCAACATCGACGAGCTCCGCCCTCATCGCCACCTCCGGCGACCACCGAGCACCTCCTATTTCCCTTGTCTCCAAACCCCACTTTCAGATTTCAGAAAACAAGAAGAAGCAGTAAAAGAATTTTAAAAACTGGAGATGAGAGACAGAAAAAGAAAGAAGAAGAAGAATGAAAGAGAAAATGAAAAACTGGAAACGAGAGAGAAATGGAGGAAAGAGGAAAAGAAAGAGAGGACAGAGAAAATCCCATCCGGTCGCGATCCAATGCCTCGCGACCGGGTGCCTCGCGACTGGAAAATTGCTCCGCGACTGTGAGAGGGGTATCGCGACACGTGTCTAGGGACAGGGAAAATGGTTAGGGACTGAGAGTATCAAGACACAAAATCTGTGTCGCATTGTTTCGCGACACGGGGATCGCGACCGCGACACAGACTGAATTGAGGACAGAGACAGAGTCACGTGACACTCCATGCCCCCAAATTTTAATTTCCCACTTGCCAAAATTGATTGGAAGCTCCCGGGACTTGAGGTCCCGCTGGGTAAAAATATTTGTTTTATCTTGCTGGACTCAAGATCTCGCCCCCTCCTGCGCGTCATCCAAGAGCTGAAAAGTGTGTCCTGAACCAAAAATTTGTTCCATGACACAGCAATTTCGTCTAGCGACATGGGCCTTAATTGGGCCTAGGGCTTTTTCCCCTACTCTCTATAAATATATCCTCCCACCCCCTTGAACAGTAATCTAGCTACACTTTAGTTTTTTTTATGTTCTTGGAGGCACCACTGTGCTCTCCAAAAATTAGTGTAGGTAGATAGTTTTATCTATTTTATGAAATGTAGAAATAGACTTTAGCTTAGTTTTAATTTATGTTTTGTAATAACATAGTGTAGCTAGTGTTCATTTTTTTTCCAGTTTATATTTTGTACTTTTGGGTTGAAAACACTTAATCAATGGGTGTGTTTAAACCATTTTTTGTTTTTGATGATTATATGGGATAATGTTCCACAAAAATTTGTTATGGATCACTTCCATAATATTTATTGCTTTATTTTTGCATTTTGGTCACTTGACCATTTTTATTATTTTTAGTTAGGTTTAATGTTTTATTAGGTTTAATAAATGCATAAATACTTTATATTTATCCCTTGATAGATTTAGAGTAGTTTTTATTTTAACTTTAGTTTGTTAGGATAGTTGGTGTTTGTGTGGGCACTAGTACCAGTTTGTGTAATTCCTTTTATGTTAGTGTTCTGCTCCTGTTTTTCTTTTCTTTTTAGGTAGTATCTTTATTTTTGCTTTTGTTTATTTTCATTTTTGTTTATTTTTATTCCTAGTGCATTAGATCTAAAAAGGGATGGTATCAAAGTGTTTATGCATATTAAAAATTGCATTTCCTATATTGTATTGCACCACGTTGTAACCCCACGGGTTGCAACGTAATACCCCCATATTGCAATATGAAGGGTTATGCTGCCAAATTTCTTTTAAAATTTTCAAAACCCAGTCGCTAGACCCACCTGTCGCGAGACCACGTCTCGCGACACACATTTGAGTTTCGCGATTGGGGACCAAATACTTAGAAAATTTTATAAAAACCTCGTGTCGCTAGATCCTTGTTGCGAGGCCACGCCTCACGACACAACTTTTGTTTAGCGACACGAAGCACAAATTTCTAAAATGCCACCGGTCGCGAAACCCATGTCGCGAGCCTAGGCTCGCGACACAATTTATGGTCTCGCGACCGGGGTCCCCATCTCTTTTGAAATCCAAAATTCTAACTTCCAACCCCCGTGTCGCCAGACCCGTGTCGCGAGGCCACGCCTCGCGACACAATTTTTGTCTAGCAACACGGAAACCCTAAATTTCTAAAAAAATTAATTTCTCTTATTTCCCACCTCTCATGTCGTGATCCTCCCGTCATGAACCCACGGTTCACGACGCAATTTCTGTTTCACGACATGCTTGGCACCCTCTTGCCAAATTTTTATTCTCCATCTCACCCCATTAATTAATTGAACCTTTATATTAATGTTTTGAGGTTGAAATCCAATGATCTCAATCCATAATTAATTTGATATAAACAACTTTGTTCAATTTCCCATTAAAAGATTCTTCTACAAGTGATTAAAACTCTAATGATCTAAGCATATAATCCGGACTGTAATTAATTAATTATGGAATGAGAGATTATTTAGACCATAAAGAGTAATTATGGAATAATTTCCATACCCTTGCATGAGAAACCAATGTCTCTCATACAAGATGGCCCAAAAATATTTTCTTTTATTTATTTTGTCTTTTCCGTGTTGTGTGAAACAGCTAGTAAGAAATATAACAGACTAATGTTGGCGGGTATTCCCACACGGATAAACTAGCTCGTGGTCTGTATATTAATTACTAGATGTTATTTTGCATGGTCCGGATAGTGGTCGGTGGAAGCCTTGGCGGTTCGTCCATCCGGGATAATAATAGCTGCTCAGCTGACTCCTATCCGGATACAGTTTTCTTTTCTTTATTTTAATTTCAAACCCGAATCTGGAGCTGTAGCAATGTTAGATGATATATGCCAATGTCATCTAATACTTATTGCAGTAATAGAACATGTAGGTTTTCATCCAAATTCACAGATAGTGGAGTCTAAGATGAAGGCGGCAACTGTCATTTAGGGCATTCCACTGTCTAAAAATTATCTCACCTTAATGATTAGGGAACTGGACCACAGATAACTGCAATCCGATTAACCCTAATTATTTTGTCATCTCTTTAGCCAAATTCTTCTCATCTCCGGCTATTTCATCTTTGTGTTCCAACTTCTGTCTAAACCCACCTTATATTTTGGGTTATTTAATTTTACACTTCTTTATAAAATTATGCATGATACTATTATGTAAATATTGTGGTCATAATTATTTTGGGATCCTTCCCTTGGACATAGAAGTCGTGATTTAAATCAGATGTCTCATGATAAATTTCCAACAAAAATTCATTTATAAAATCCGGATCTAAGTAAGGGATAAATTCCTCATTTATGACTAATTCATATCCGACTGGGGGTTGATTTTGGGAAATTAGAAGCAGAGTCAGCGATTAGGTCTGACCTAGACTGAAAGGATCTGTGTTTTAATTGAGAGTCTAGTACCTGTTTAGGGAATGGTTTTCAAATCAATTATTTTCCAAAATTGCTGTGTGTTGGGAATCTGATATTAAATGTTGCACTGAGATGGGGTCCACTTGGACTCAAATACGGTGTGATAGTTAATACTAGAGGAACAACATTCGGGCCTTGGTTATTTTCTGAGATAGGGTTGAGTACTCTTTCAACTGCTGTCCTCTTTTGCCAAAGCCTCTTTTTGAGTCCCGAGTGAGTGCATCCGGAACGAACTAATTCACTAGTTCGTTTCATTAGTTTGTATCTCATAACCACCCGGAAGGAAGTGAACACTGGGAGCGGTTCACCGAGAGCCGGGAATTCTTGATCCACATCCGGTCATTCTGACTGGGGGCTTTCTTTTACTACCAGGGTCAAACTTTCAAAAACCTCCGAGTGATAGGATTTTAAATGCTTTCTTTATCTCTTTCTTTTAAATGCATTCGTTAGAGGTCACTCGGTTGTATTGAGAGTTGTGTAACTGCTACCAGGACTGATAGTTAAGGGATAGTTCAGGCTCGATTAAAATCTTTGGGTGTGACATGGGGGATGATAGGAGTACTTGGCACGTCAACTAATGATTTGCCAGGTGTTGCTTGTCCACCACAGATAAATGACATGCTCTGACGGGAGCAGTTGTAAGTCTGTGGTATCTTAGAATTTGTTGTCTTAAGAGCATGTAAACTCTTACTGTAAGTACCTGTCTGTTAAAGGGAACATGGTGTAGAGAACATGAGAGTTAGCTAACTTGAGGATTATCCCAAGCTGCGATTTGTGTATTAAAAATGGAAGTTTAATTGTGTTTCATCTTAATCTTGTCCGGTCTTTATTCTTTTCTTCCTATCCCTTCTTTCATATTTTAAATCTGCTTTCTTAGAATAAGCTTAACCGCTTTCTTAGAATAATTTTAATTGCTTTCTTAGATTAAATTTATCTGCTTTTTAGAATAGTTTTTTAATTTGCTTTCTAGAATAATTTTAATTGCTTTAATAACTTAGTTTAAATTCTGTCAAGTA
This sequence comes from Hygrophila difformis, assembly GCA_030278955.1. Lineage (NCBI taxonomy): Eukaryota > Viridiplantae > Streptophyta > Magnoliopsida > Lamiales > Acanthaceae > Hygrophila > Hygrophila difformis. The sequence continues at coordinate 46,184 of JAOANR010000223.1, forward strand.
GTTGATAGTCAAAACACAAACTTGAATCGAGTAACCGAGTGGAAAATCTTATAAAACGACGTGGGGCCCTGCTTCCATCGCACATCCTCCAGTGAACGATCCGGTACTTACTATAAATACTGCAATTTTTGACTCCGTGCGCTTTCGGGGGCACAGTTTCTCAACACGAGTAAATAAAAACGTGACAACCTATAAATATATCCCTAATCCCAACTCCGCCTTCATAAAGTGTTTTCATTAAATAAAAATTAAACCGGGATTATTCTATTTTCTTAAAAATACTCGTGTTAATGAAACTTGCAAAAGTTTCATGGCGCCGTTGCCGGGGAGGATGCAGCGTCGTTTATTAAGAGAATTACACTCCTGATTACTCATAGTTAGTTTAGTGTATATATTTCATAACAGAAAGTACCCTCAAATCAATTAAACATTTAGAGTACTAAGACTCTAAATGTGAGGATGTTGATTTGAGGGGAAAACCTAACCAATTGGGTATTCTTTTTTGCAGGAATCATGGAGCCACCAAAAAGAAAATAACAGCTTCAAACGGGACAAGCCACGGCCACCATTTCCACTTGTCGTCGCCCCTGTCCCCATTTCCATCATCTTCACCATCACCGGACAAGCCACTGCCACCATCTCACTCGCCGTTGCCCCTGTCCAACTAAGCATCAAAACAGGTTCCCGGTTGGATTAGTTCTGTAATTGACCGAAGATTATATCCGGAATTTAAAGAAACTTAAGATCCGGAATAATTTTCACAAGCACAGAATTAATTCAACCTAAATTCTTGCAAGTCAGAATAATTTTATTATTATAAAAAAAAAAAACCTTCTTGTGCATATTATATTAAATAATTCGGGTATTAATCAATTAACTCACATATAGAGTACTAAGACTCTAAATGTGAGGATGTTGATATTTTTTGAGAAAATCCGATAAATTATTCGGTGTTTGCTTTGCAGGAATTCGTGGAACTACAAAAAGAAAATTAAAGCTTCAAAACAGGTTCCCGGTTGGATAAGTTCTGTAAATAATAGAAAATATTCATGGAATTTAAAGCAATTTAAGATCCGGAATAATTTTTATGAGAACGGAATTAATCCAACCTAATTTTTGCCAGTAGACTAAATTTTACTTATGTGTTTAGAAAATCCAAAATGTGATTGAACAATTTTGATGAAAATCAGAATTTTTCTAAGTATTGGGCATCGAACAATTGCCTTGCTCGATGAACCAAACGATTACACATAGCCAAAATCGTCGAACACTTAATTGGTTTGACGAGAAAGGCTATCGGAGTTATATTCCTAGCTTTTATGTAAATATTTTCCCCTCCCTCCCTCCTCTTTTATTTTGTTTTGATTTTGATAATTTGTTTAATTAGGAATTGATTTACTCACATTTCGAGCAAGGCTCAAAATGTGAGGATGTTGATTCTTCACTTAAATATAAAAAAAGGTGTGTTATTTTTATTTTGTTTATTTTTATTATTTTATATATATAAACCCAGTACAAGGCATGCATAAATCTGTCAGCTTAAATTCGCATATAAGATTTTGGTTTATGATTAAATTTTCAAACTTTTAAAATCGGGATAATATAATTGAAGACATGCATGATATGAATTTTTGAGGTTTTGAGCTATAAAAATTTAATGATATAATCATCTTTGTAACACCCCCGGATTTGATCACCCAGGCCAGGGCATTACCGCCACACCTTTCTAAACAAGACACGAACCAAGTCGAGCTTATTTAGATAGATGCTAAGGCTAAGTTGTACCAAATTTTCAAAACAATTTTAAAATCCATTCAAACATGCCGAAATAAAATCAATTCAGAGTGTCACATGCATAGAATAAATAATAGCAGTGCGGAAGCAAAATAGGGCCAAACAGACGGCCAAAACCAACGTTCAATGTTCCAAGTCCAATACGAGAAATTTAAGGTAAAATAAATGCGACAAGTCCTTTCTTCGAAAAATCCCATCCCGTAGTGCCATGACTTACTCTGCGAAAAATGGAAAACAACAAATTTATCAGTACAAACGGTACTGCGTAAGTTAATGCATAGCATGACAAACTTTAAAGTTTTGAGAAGAGTAAAAAAAAGATGGAATTTTAATTTTTAAAATAAGCGAGTAATATAATTTACGGAAATTCTTACACTATACCACATGTATAATTACCAATGTTCATTTTGATCGAGGACATCCAAAAATTACCCGCTTGGGCGCTTATGTCCACAAGCCGCCGGTATCAACGATCCTGGGCCTAAGCCGTTTGAGATCAAATTACCCGCTTGGGCACTTATGTCCACAAGCCGACGGTATCAACAAATGTGAGAGCAGCGGACCCTATACAGACACACTTCGGAGCCCTAGATAACCCATACGGATACATCTAGGAGTATAGACTCATACAAATACGCAACATAATTTCCTTGGCGCCGTTTTGGCCACTAAAAAGAGGGGGCGGCCCAACGAGCCCACGCCAAGTGCACTTACCCTCTAAAGTTGGGCATCTAACTCGATCAAAACTCACAAAGTTTCAAAATTCACTTTTTTAATCATTACAAACCAGGACTACATTCCCAGAATTCATAATATTCACAAAAGAGTAGCAATTGACTCACTAATCATCAAAACGCACGAACCAAGTTTACCGGTAAAGAATACACCGTAGCAGTTTTCACATTTGCACTAGGAAATGTAGTAAAACTTTTTAGAAAATTCTGAAAATTTTACAGGTGCTAGAAAACATCAAAATAAGCGTTTTTCTCAGAAATAGGCCTTAGCAAATTCGGTCTCTAAGTGGCCAAAAAAAATTCATTTCAGAAACTCATCTTTCAAAGCATAGGAGTTTACTGCCTACCACGACCACAGTTTCATTAGAAAATCACAACAATTCCAAGAGTAATTCAAAAATTCTGAAATTTTACAGGAATAAACTAGACACATAGATGAACAACTTTTATGAAGAAAATAACCATAAAAAAATGATCGTAACTAGGAGTAATACGGACTACAAAACTGGTTATACTATGAAACGAAATTTGTCATCATGAACTCAGAAAATACCAGATGCTTTTTCGACGCTCAAATCATGACCAAAAATTATGAAACTTTACAGAGATCATCTTTAAAGTGTTAGGAACATTTTTTATTTAGAAAAGTTTTTCCAAAAACGAATGGATCTAGACGAACAAAGAGGAAAAAAAGAAACTATCCTATAGAAACCCTAACTCACAGATTTGACAAGAGATAGAATTCGAGTTGTTTCTCTATGAATACTCAATCAAAAACTATAAAATTTGAAAGGCACAACACTAACTTACCTTCCAACAAATTGAGATAAAAAAATCCTCGTGTTCAACTCGTCCAAGAGTGATTCCTATCCGCACAACTCCTTGCTACACCCGAAATCCCCTAAAATGAAGATGATGGGAAAGTTCTCAATTCTTAGTCCTAGATAATGGATCTAAAGGCAAGGAATTGGATGAGAACACTTACTCAGACGAAGGAGAATGGATGGAAGCCTTCCAACTCGTCCAAGAACTCAGGAACAAGAAGAATAGCCTTCAACTCTCACCAACACTCAAGAAGAATGGAATTTTCAGAGGAATGGTTTGATGGAGGTTTTTGGGACTGATAACAAGTTGTAATGGCTGAATTGAGAGTTCCAATTGAGGCTTTGATGACCCTGGGAAGTAGGGAAATCATAATGGCAATCAAATCCCGAAATTACACCCCCAAATCCTATCCATTCCACCTAACACACACCATGGTTCACCCCACCAACTTTGGTGCATGCACT